>CAJUYH010010469.1:12310-22875 GCA_910591685.1 Galerucella tenella
TTTTTTCTGTTGTGTCAGTTAGGGATAAAAAATTACTTAATTTCTACTTATTTTTTCTTGAAACGTTGAAGTAAAGAATTTAAAAATATTGTGGTTTAATTTCCCAAAAAATTAAAAAAAGAATGAATAATATACCACAAGGAACATACAGAAGATAGTGAGCGTATAATTTCATCCCACGCTAAAAACAGTTCAAATAAATGAGAAAAACATTACATTACTTTTGTTATAACAAAGTAATTTCCATGGTTACCACTTCTATATTTCAATATGAACATAGAGAAGCTATCTAAACTTACTTGATAACATCTTGAATGAAATATTTTTCAATTGATTTTTTCAATGTAAATCAACGATCGAAAAAAAAATAGTATGTATAAATTGTGGAAAAAGCATACTCCTGAACTCCTGTGTTACCAGACTCGTCGCTACGCTCTTCGTCTGGTAATTATCACAGTCGTTTGGGAATTCTATGCTTTTCCCAATAATTATACAATATACCATAAAGAAAATGATTGATTAAATATTATTTCCCATAATAGTTGTAAATCTGCAAGGTAATTGTTTCATGTATCTGCAAAGAATATGATTTGCTGACAAGTAACTGGCTACAGTAGAGAATCCCAAATAGCATACGATAATTGTCACTCGAGCCAGAAACAGCCCTGTGGTGACATTCCGTTCATAAAGACTAAGGATCGCTTTCAAGCGACGTCGCCTGGATTTTACATTTCTCATTGATATTTTGACTAGGAAAGATAGAAAATACGTAGGCGACAGCTTATGGGTATCAGAACAGAGAACCATTTGTCGCTCCAAAACAACCAAATTTGGTGAACTGAATGTGTATATCGACAAGATCGATTCAAGACTACTCGCTAGTGTGAACAGAATGCCACCCCTGAGACGCCCAAAAGGGGACTTCGGTCCAAGTTGCTAACCCAAAAAATTTTCACATTTTTCTACCACTGGGAAAAGAAAATTTCCGGGCGATTTTGTCAAGTAAAGGTTCGTATTATTTATAAATATCCGTAAACGGAGCCTCGACTCTTCAAATTGAATCAAATAAGATATATAATCTATGTTTGTAAGAGTCATATCTGATTGGCTAAAAGTTGTGTTGGAGCTCCTGATTTCACGTCAATAATGGTAGCGTTCAGAAAACATAACATATACCTAACTCAACTGTTGATTGAGCGCTCACTGAGTAACGAATAGTTGACGTATGTCTTCTGAACAATCAAAGAAAGTATGGAAAGTATGGAAGATCATAGATAATCTTTAATATATGTATATCACAGATTCACAGATTATATATGTAGAATACTCACATATAATCAAATAGATAAATACAAAACATTTTTCAATCATTTGTGAACATTTTTCGCATCTGGCTGTATGCTACATAATTATACGTATAAATCAGCTCATATTCATAATCATCACTCATGTTGTAATACTTATTTATTTCACTATACCTTATTTATAAACCAGAAGGAGTGATTTGAATTTAAGTTGGCAATTCTGTAGACCTCTGATTGGTCAGATTCCGCCCAGTTTCACTCAACACTTTTTAACATTGACATCTCCTGATAATTGACAGTTCTGTCATATAAATTATTGTTTTCATTTTCGTTTCCTTATTATTTCATCATTTTTACTTAGTTTTTCACTTTATTACGCTAAAATAGTTCTTTCCAGAACTTCTGTGTTGAATTTATGCAATTATGGATCCCTCTACTCCAAGTACCAAGCATTAACAATATATTGACTTTTAATTAGCAATAACTTTGCTGGAACCATTTTATTCATCAGATGAAAAATCATATTAAAACGAAGAGAATTTATTAAAGATGGCCCTATATATACAATAACATCAAGTCCAGGTCTCATTTAGTGTGATAGTGATTTCATGTGGAGGTTGTGAAATTGTAAACAATCCCATACATAAGTTTTTGATCATTTTCTCATAGAAGTCAGTTCCACATCAAATTATACGACCAGCCTTAAAAACTTGTTCACAGATTTGCCAGAATATATGAAAGTTATATCTTTTAGCATTGACATGCATTAATACAGTTATAAAATAAATAGTTTCAAACAGAGACCTTCAATATAACTACAATAAACGATCCATTTTAATCTCTCAAGAACATCAAATACGAAACAATCAAAATAATACAAAAGCTTTACAGGTTATAGAAGAATACTCGATTTGTTTACATCTCATCTCAACTCGACATCTAAGGAACAATTTTCAGTACATAAGGGTTACCTACGATTGGCTAGTTTCCCGGTCAAGTCAATCAAGGCATATTTCATAGATTTTGAATACGACTATTTCGGAACACACCCCTTAGTAACTAATTTGGTAACTTTTAGTGGTGTGCGTGAGGCTTTTCAAATTACTCCTCCTGGTTTTTAAATGAACTATAATACCTTTACTAAGTATAATCTTTGTTTACTAATAATAAAACCATACACTCTTCATAAAAATATCACAATCTGCATCGTGTTGTGATCACTGATCGCAATTTAAAACCACTCAGGAAAATGGCTTCGCTCACTAGTGCGTTCACAGAACTTTCACTCAACGGTTCTGCAACAGTTGTGTTTTCTGAACGCAACCCCTAAAGATGGATGACGTATTGGTGACATTATTGACGTGAAATCAGGTGCTCCAACAAAACTTTCAGCCAATCAGATATGACTTTTACAAATTTCGATATTTGCACCAAATTATCTAATTTGAGGAGTCGAGGCTCCGTTTACGGATATTTATAAATAATACGAACCTTTACATGACAAAATCGTCCGGAAATTTTCTTTCCCCAGTGGTAGAAAAATGTGAAATTTTTTGGGTTGGCAACTTGGACCGAAGTCCCCTATTGCATGCAAAATTTTAGTTCGCAATACTTCACTGGTCCTAGGTAGAGTTGGTTCCTTCCTAGATCCCGGAACGGTTTAAGATAGAGCACGTACTACAGAGTGGCTCCAAAAAGCGTTCGTACTTATCTTTCTGTTTATTGACATATTTAGGGCCATTAGCACCGGTTACACTTAAACGTTAGGTGTCACTTGAATCCACTAAGTGTCACTTAGTCGTTCGCACCTTATTTAAAGGCATCCTTAACGCGACGTAGAGGATACCTTAACTAAGGGCCAACTGCACCGTTTTTTTTTCTAAGTCATACTTTCATAAGTAAAACTTCATTCATTAAGTAAAACTTGGTGTAATTCAACTGCACCGTGTCTTATTTAGCTAAGTCGACTAAATACAGGATGTGGATAGGCGGACAGGGATTCTGATTTAGGTGAACATTGAAATGTGACATGTGAAATGTGACATACTAAATTCTGATGATGAGAATGGCAATTATATAAAAAAATATAAACAATTTAAAATATAATCAAGTAAATGAAGAGCTGCGTCTCCCAGTGATTTATGCCCAGTGTTCATTGATAAAACTATCGATCTTTCAATAGTGGTAGTAGAAATCTGACTGTTTCTTTTCGTAATCGAAACCTTTGAAAAAATTTATATTCGGATAGGGTGTTAAAAAAAATCTTGTCTGGGAATTATATTTCTGGGAGCACCAAATTCAATTAATTCCATTCTGTAAAGGTCATCAAAAAGCTTTATATCCATTATTACTTCCATTTTGTTTGATTTTATGAACTAACCTCTCTATATTTTGATAATTTGGTCTGCCAAGTGACAAGACATAACCTTACTTTCAGATAAGTAGGACTTAAGTAGAACCTACACTCCGACTTACGTTAAGGACGACTTACGACGCGGTGCATTCACACGTATTTCCCAAGTTATACCAGCGGTGCAGTTGGCACTAGGCTCGGAATATCATCGGCTCAAAGTTCCACTAAACCTCGAAATACTAATTTTGAAGTTGATTTATGACAGTTTGGATTTGAGTAAATTGTGCTTTAGTAGATCTTTGTATTTGTATTTTGACTTATCGAAATGGAAATGTTAGATGATGACGATTTAGAAATAATTGATATATAGGTAATTGAATACGGCATACCCAGACAGTTATATATAAGGAACGATTACTTTAATACATTCGATCCTAGGACGTTTTTTCTTAGATATAGAATGACGAAGAAAACTGCCCTCAATTTTCTCGGAGAAATTGTTTATTTTCTATGACATTTTTATACTTGCTAATGATATCTAATAATAATGTTTTTTCACGTGTTGTGAAATTTATTCCACGAGATTGCTTTTCTCCGCTCGTATTTAGGGGTCTATTCTGTAAGTATGAACGATGCCGTTGATGAACGAATATCGTTTACGAACGATAAATGTTATTCTGTATCCAAAATGCTAACGAATTCCTCGTTAGAAATTACCGTTCATGAACGACAGCCAGAAACGTCACTTTGAGTAAAAAAATTTTTTCTTTTATTTTTTGGGAATCGAACCACAACAATGTTTTTTAAAAATTACCTGCGTTATCAGGATAGCATCATAAGTTTTTATCCAGGTTTTCTTATGATTCATCATTGGAATAGTTGTTAATCCATACACACTTCAATACACGAAATCACCAAACTTAGTCATACATATTTTGGAAACAAAAATAATCATACACAAAGAGTAACAACAAACGCGTTTCATTAACAACATTTCCAAAATGAGCGGAAAAAAGCGCTATCCCAATAAAACACTGGATTCCATTTCTAGTAGACAATCATATCGTTAGAATGTCATAAAATTAAATATTTTATTTCACATTTTACAAGAGATGTGATCTACTATGAATGGACCTTAATAAAATTTGACAACAAAGTTTTGTAGTCTTAAACTTCAAAATATTATTGATTGTCTAGTTGTCATATTTTTTTTGTTGTGTCAGATAGGGACCAAAAATTATTTTATTACTAGTTAATCTTGACAACGGTAGCTGGAACGCTACCGAAACGTCGAAATAAAAAACATTATTGTGGTTTGATTCCCAAAAAATATGAGAAAAAATAATAAGTAATGCCACAAGGAACTTACGGAAAATACTAAAAAAATTTGTCTATTTTTGTGATAAGACTAGCTGCGTTCGTTATTTGTGTCCGATTAATCTTTTTAGTCTGAATCGTTCGTTTATTACATCTAAAGGTAGGGGAGGTAAATCTGAACTGTCCGGTAATTATACTCAGATCAGTCCGATGTAAATCTGTTTGCTCGGAATACTTTGACCGACGAGAAAGATTTATCTGTTTATCTGTCATGTTATGAGGTTATGTTGTAGTCATTTCTGTCATTAGATAAATCTCGTATTGTTTGTTCACCATGAATAGCTACCAAAATTGCCTCAGAGCTAGACATAGTCGTGAATAATGAAAAATAAAAGCTAGAAGGAGAAAATCAACTAAAAAGGTAGAACGTGTCGCGGGACACACGGTAGGAACATTAGTTCCTTTTAAGCAAAAATTATGTAATACATGGGACGTTATAGATAAACGATTTGCATATTCTTTGGTGGTAGAGTATGCAGTATGCAGATAATGGTACGGTACCCTTCATGAGGGAGTCCGACTGGCAACATCTACTTATAACAGCATCGTCTATTTAAAAAGGGAAACCGTAGCACAAATTGGACATTCAAGAACTGTACGTTTACCACAAAAAAATTAGTGGAAACATGAAATTGAATTGTTAAATTTTCAATTTGAAGTTATATTACAGTTTATAGAAATTTTTATTTTCTAGATTTTTCTTAAGTGGGTCGTAGAAAAAATATGCTGTTCGACTCGTGTGGATCGTCCATATCGCACTTGAACCATTGAGCACTCCGCCTACGGCGTCGTGCTCAAACTTTTTCTATCAAAATATGCCCTTTTACTTTTAAAAACAACCAGCCAAATGTCAAATCAATTTATCCATCCATTTTAAGGTTATCGAATTAAAACATTCAAGTTTCCAAAATTTCAACACCCTGTATTTCGAATAGTAAATGTGCTAGACCCCTTAATCCTCATGTCATTTTTACAACCGATGCTGTAAATAAACAAAAAAAGATCAATCGCGCAAAAAAATTATGGAAATAATAGTAAAAATTTATCCGAACAAATTCAAGTAGATCACTAGCACTGCGAATACCAGCTTTGCATGGAATTTTAATATAGCGTCGGTGGTTCAGTGGTAGAATGCTCGCCTTCCACGCGGGCGACCCGGGTTCGAATCCCGGCCGGAGCATATGAATCGCGCTTCGTAAACGAGAGAGAGACAGGAGAGAGCAAAAGCACGCAAGCAAGGCACATAACGAAGCAACGTAACATAACGTAGCGTAACGGTCAGATCTTCTGCGTCGCGACCCCCGGTCGCTCAAACATAACCTGACGTAAAGAACTGAAGTTCCAAAAAGTCGTAGTCTTTAAATGAAAGATACATGCAAAAAGAAGGTTAAAAGTTTGTTTATATGTATGATTGGTCGGGCCGTTCGTTAATAGCAGTTTGCTCAGATTAATCTTTGATCACGTGACCAAAAATCCCTCTCTTCTGCGATGCAAATAACAACGCAGCTATTGATTATTTCGGTGATAATTATGGAAATTGTTGGAGAGAAAAGTGATCGGTGGTACGGTGTAGTTATTTGATATTCAAAAAGAAATATTTATTTTTTCTTATATATTGATGGGATATTTTCAAGTAAGAAATTCGTAACCTCAACTCATTGACATATACGTCATTGCCCCAGCTAAGCTTTTCCTCCTAGCTTTTCCTTTATCTAACCATAACAAAGAGCCATAACCTCAAATTGCAGTTGAAAGTTGAACAACGTTATCACATTGCAAACTGTTTCAAAGTTGGTGAAAATACTGACATGAAAAACGTGAAAAAACATTACAGTCCTTTATTATTTACATTCATGGGTTCGTGCAGTATATTAAATAGCATGGTAGTGTAGATTTTGGAAACATTAACTGTGATATTTTGATCTACTACCCATTTGAAAACGTCCAACTTTCTTGACATTAGAAAGTGATCAACAAAAAAGAAACAGAATAACGTTTCAAAATTTTTCGTTCGCACTTCCAATCGTTTGTAAACGAAATCTTTGCTGAACGAAATATCACAGAATAGACGCCAAGTACCAAAATGAAGAAAATACTTATCAAAACGTCAAAATCAAAGATGACACCAACTAATATAGTTCAAACTGGATCAAACGACTGCCGTTAATTCCTGACAAGATCTTCTTTTTCAAAAAAAGTTTTTAAAAATTGTGGCGTTGTCAAATGGAACCTTCCACTAAGGTAGGAGAGGTACGGCGCGAACGAAGTTCTACTTAAATTATAAGTTAAGTATGACTTTTTAGGGTAATCGGTGCGAATGGCCCTTAGCTACAAATATGGAAGAGCGTGAACATATTATCGCTATTCTCTCATAATTAAGCTACAATATTTTTAGATTGATAAAAACTGAATTTTCTGTAAGTGTACTCTTAACTTCATCTTCACAATTTCCAAAAAGCAACTTCTATGCAATTCTAAAAAAGTCAAATATAACTCCAACAAAACAATAAAGTAACAAGTAATGGGAGGAATAAAATAAATCAATTAATATTTTAATCAGATACAACATTCAGTCAGCGGATACACGATACACAAAATTGTCGGAATGAGAATAGCCAGAACAGACAATTGAATTACAGCGCTACTACCGCCATCTGCCTCTACCTTACGAGCAATTGAATAAAGACGTATTTATGCAGCTCCAATGTACCAGCCTGAGAATTCTTCTCCGAATTAATTTTCCTAGTGCATCTCAGACTGCATCTCCGAGTTCTCTCTGCTTGAGCGCACTCACTAAAATTATGCAATTTATAATGCAGATACGTCACTAGTTCAAATGTGATGAAGCTGTCGATAGTCTTCCGTTACTGTTCCATGTTTCAGCTTCTTCTCCTTTATGCTTAAGATGTTTGAGTTTGTTTGTTTGTTGTTCACCCTGTTCAATTTCAATTTGAAGCATTTTTTCAATAAAGCGTATAAATCTTAATCTAATTAAACATTTAAACCAAGATGGAACCACATACGAATGCGAACAACTCACTGTCACTCTAAACTAAGATTCTTGTTTTCTTTTTCAATTTGAGTAGCTCTCTCTCTTATGAGGTAAAAATCTAAAAGGCGGATTTTATTTATTCATATATAACCATCGTTTCTCTCCAGGATACTATAGACTATGAGCCCATGGGAAAAAAAGTGTCGCGATTTGAAACAGCAGCAAACCCATTCAGAACGATGGTTTATCATGCCACCATCGGTTCCAGCACTATAGCGTACATTTTCTCTTGTGCAGAAAATCGCTGTGGAAAACTGAACATTTAATTTCTACCCCCTGAAACCGTAATTGAAACTGTACGCCGTTTGTTACATTTTATAGTAGAATCATAGGAGATCGGGTCAGACTCTATGACGTTCAAAAATAATCGTTCGAAAAATCTAGGAAAATTTTCAAAAACTCTTATTTTCTACCCCCTAAAAAGGTGATTTTAAACTGTACGGCATTGCTCCTTCTGACATTTATAGTATGTTAAGATCGATGTATCCTTTATCGAATTTTTTCCCTTACACTTTTTTAGTATTTCGTCCATATAGGTAATAGATGAAGTTGGGCTTAAACTGCCTTCGTATGTTAATCTAATTCTATTAGCTCACTACTTCTAACTTCAAGTTTTTCTAGAATATTCCAAATTCTTTTTTTCTTGGTGTCTTGCATTTCATATGCATTTCAAATCAATAAATGCTAGATTTATCTTTTCCATTCTTGGCAGGTTGTTTAACCCTTAACCACAGTCGGGAGTCAAATTGACTCCGTGCGGAATTTATAATCAAAATATCTTTCGTTTGCCCAAGTATCAGCGCTTAAGCTTCGAGGTACCCTCCATGTACCCTCGAACCTCGAATCTATTATCCATCAGTACGCTTAGAAGCTTGAAATGAACATCGTTGTTTTGGTTACGCTATTTGGTTTTTTAAGTTTTGCGCGCATCTTTGGAGTCTAATTCACTCCCGTCTGTTATTACGTGATAAATAATTAATATATAAAACCGGTGAGTTTACAAGGGAAATAATAAAATATTTTAAATATTTATAAAGAATTATTGTATAGGGATTCTATATTTTATAATTTTTTATAGAAATATGGATTCTAGTCCGGGACCATCCAGAAAAAGGCTTCGAGTAACTGATACAGATTTTGAAGAAACCCTAACAAGGTGGTATGATGAAGCTGAGACGGATTACAACAATGACAGTGATGTCAGTGATTCGGAATACATTCTAAGTGATCATAACAGTGATACCGATCAAGAACCAGAAGAAAGTGAATATTTGGAGGAAGATGAACAAGGTGATGAAAATTTAGAAACGGAAGACAAAAATAAATATTTTCATGGTAAAGGAAAAAAGGAGAACCCAAATTTTGTTGGTCTAAGAAGCCATTAGTGGGTTCATATGTGAGAACACCAAAACATAATATAATAAGGCAACTTCCTGGATTGCACAATCCTCTGCGCCAGCGAGACAAAATATCCGAGAATGAATCGTGGACGTGCCTTCTAGACGAGAATATGTTGAAAGAAATTGTTAAATATTCTAATCAAAAGCTATCAAAAATAAGAAATTTATATGAGGATCCTACAAAATCGGATTTACGTGACTTGGACATGATTGAACTACATGCCTTTTGTTTTGTCGAAAACACTTAAAAGGCAATTATATCTTTATTCAAGATTAAAAAACTGACATTCAATAAAATTATATTGACATCTTATCAAAACTTTTTAGTATCTAAGTAACTTCAAGAAAATCTAAACTGATCACTAACATTCTCCGGGCCTCCCGAAATTGAGCTGCTTTTTTTTAATAATATTAATTTAGTGATTGGTCTTCTGTATTCCCCCAATGATGTCTTCACGTTTACGACTTCACTATGGGCACAATTTGTTTAGCAAACATTGGAGGTCCTTCTAATTGATGTCCTACGCTTTGGCACCAGCATACAGGATAAATATCAGGACTTTCACAGTCTAACCATTCATCGTACTCCTCTTCCCATCCATCAAAATGAACTTTTAGTTGTCGTCTAGCTTCTGTTGCTATACATACTAGCCGAGGGTCCATAAGATCAGCTGCCTCAATTTTCATACCTTGTTGGAAACCATGTAACGGTATATTTGTATTAAATAAAGAAGGATCTGCCGGTCTGTTATTTGTTTGGGCCAAGTACGATCTCCAATCAAAAGTTATAGCGTCATAACCTTTAGGTGAGGTTAAGGGAATATCGTACTTTTCGCAGAATCCCACGGAAAATATACAGGGAGATTTCACATGATAACAAAACCAGTCGGCACCAGTAACGTCAGAATCGTAAGTATCGATGCGGATCATGATGTAACCAAAATTTAGATCGTCCATGACTGTAGCTACGCATATAGAAGAGAGATTAAGAGGGACGGTGACTTCTAATTTTACTCCTTTACAAAAACCTGATTGGGAGTTTTCGACGAAACCAACTTGGTAAGGGTTGAAGAGCTCTT
>CAJUYH010010470.1:0-12208 GCA_910591685.1 Galerucella tenella
AAACTTTTATCATCCACTAAATGCAGGATAAAGGACATCAAATTAGTTACTATAGGTACGGTTAAATTTCTATCCAAATCAAAATAGGATAATAATTTTTTATGTTTACCCACAAAACTATAAACTTTTTGTATAAAACCGGATTTTGTAATTCGTAATTTGCAATTTCATTAAATCTAGTTAACTCATCTATAAAATTTTAATATTATCAATGTCGAATCGAAATTTACACTGCAATATTTATATTTCCAGAAAAATTTCTCGCTTAGCGTGTTTCCCCAAGCTCTTTAATCTTTGATTCTTCTCACTTGTCCGCTTTTTTTCCTCGTTTTCCTCCTGACTTTCGCGGTAGATTAGCCCGGAAATCTCCAACAAATGTATCAGGATACAAATAGCTCTTACAGACTATAAATACGGCAGTTAGGTGTTTTTATGTGTAAAACATATCAATAAACATCTGGTGTTAAGCTCTCCGATCGTTAAGTGGAAATACTGAATCATTTACGTGGAGAAAGTATCAAAAGAGTAGCGTTTATCAGTGAAAAGACACAGTAGTATGAGATGTTGGTTCGCAATTATTTAATCCAGCCTGGATTTGCGTGAAATTGTCATAGAAATTAGGATTATTTTTTATATATTGCCACCTCATCTCGGGCGTGGACATTTTTTATTAAACATGAAATTTTCTTCGTAAAACTAAAATTTTCGTAGTGTTTTCAATAAAAAAAATCGACGTTTTTAAAGCTGTTTTTTACAAATAGCTCCAAAAATATGCATTTTATGATAAAAGGCCATGGAAATAAGCTTTAATAATTTTTATACGACCAATACGAACCGAGATACAACATTTTAATGCATAACTTGAGTAAAGTAACGGGAAAACTTTGCATTTTCCGAGGAAAACTTATAAAATCTTCCTTAAAGTATATAATTAGCCCTTTAAAAAACATCTCCAGAATGAACGTTGAGCGACTCATAATCAAAATAAGGTCAGTATCTCATTTTTTACGAAAAAAATCAGTAAAAGCAACCCCCTAACTACCCCCTAAGTAAAATTGATCTTCACTCTTTGATGATTCCCTTTATACATGTATTATCAATACATCCAAGAAGTTTTTTCAATTCAAAATCCTTAATCTTCTGTATCTGTATAGAGTAGGGAGGGTGAGTGTAGGCTCAGACCACTTAGGCCACATGTGACCTATTGTACATCCTCCTAGGCCATCGTCAATCCTGTTCTTTTTAGGAAGGCGGACAGGTCACTAGGAGACATCTCCTTCATATCAGACTCACCAAACACACACTCTCTTATTGACGATAACTCCGGACACTCGTATAAGACGTGCTTGACAGTTTCATCTTCCTGTTCACACAGATACCAGATACCAGAACCACGCTGGTATTGTTTCCGATTCCCCACTTAATCTTTAGGTTTAGTGCTCTCGAGTAAACTACACATCCTGAGCCCCAAATCCCTAGTCTTAAAAAAATTGGAATTTAAAGAGAAAATGATTTTTCGCAATTTTGTATTTCAATATTTTTTTCAAAATATCTCCGAAAATACTAGAGACACTGGAAAAATTTGTAGCTTTTTCAATGACTAAAATTTCCCTTTTCTTAGATTTTCTAAATAGTGAATATTTAGGTAGATATAGAAGTTTAAATCCTACTGATTCGAGCCCTTTTAACTCACCCATCTTTTGAGCTTATCCCCTAACTCCCATTTTATCGAATTAAAAATTCTACAGCATTATTCTTCTTAATCACTTATTCCCATGTATGTTTTTCCGCTTTTAATACGATCTTCTCGATCCGCAATTATCCTGATTATAGATTATGTTCCTCAGTATCTCCAAGCTTAAGATCCCCATTAGGTGATTGCTAGCAACATACCGAGTTTAATCAGCTTCCGCCAAAACAACAACTATATAGCAGTTGACGTTTTCTAAAATTAACCAAACAATAATCTCAGTATGTTTGAGCTTGATATCCTTCATCTAAATTCAATAAACTTCAGCTAACTATCTTAACCGATTGTGCAACTTTGTATTGTGTACAGTTTCGACGCGATCGTATAACCACTAACTACATGTCTTCCTTGTATTTTAGAACTTTGATAATACGATAAAATTCTGTTTATGAGGATGGAAAGATTGTAGGTATTTTATCTTCCAGATACTAGGCTCGTATACGAACAAAAATAGGCTTTTACTTTGGAAAATGTATACTCGTTTATGCACCATAATTTTCTCCACTTTGTCGTTGAGTGTGCCGGTGTGATTTGCCTTTATTAGACAACGCCAGGTGACAGTATACGTTTTTTAATTTGAATGTCACATAGCTTCCGTTGCAGAAAGAGTCTTTAATGCCGAATTTATGTGCATCAAAGCAAGATAAATATATTTAGTTTTATATAAATTGAATTTATGTATCTGTACCTGTAGACAACGAACATTAACAAGACAAGAAGGATCACTCTAAGCTCCTCCCCTCGTTATGCCTATCTCGCTCGAATATCGGACCGTAAGTCTCCTACCCGCGATATGCATAAACAGGTTGTCCGTCGTAGGGATATATGTAATAGATATTTACGTAATTAGTTATGATAAAAGCGATATTGTTCAACAAGCGTAATATTTGCCAAAACGAGCGCTAGCGAGTTCTGCAAATTACGCGTGTTGAACAATGTCGCTCTCTTCATAACGTGTTTACGTACAACGTTTTATCTAATTCCGCGCTTTCATAATATTCAATAAAATCTTCAATTACAATGATAATATTGAAGTGGAATCAAATGGTGTATTGTTACTATGATGTATTCACCCAGAAAATTGACTTACTTTAAATAACTGTGTCCTGAATAATGTAACGTAAACTGGATCAAATTCAAAGAACAGCATGCCTCAACACAACAGGAGGCATGAGAACCACACCAACCAGAGCGATGGAGGTGATCCTTGGTCTCACTCCCCTTGACATACACATCAGGGAGGTTATTTTGATGACCATGACACGCTTACGCTCTACCGGTATACAACCTGACGTAGGATCTGGTAGATTGAGACGTAACCTATGGCGTGAGGCACTCAATGAGGTCCCACTGCTGCAGGCAAATACGGACGCAATCTCACCACAATATGCCTTCCACAGGCCCTACAAGGTAAACATCAAATACAACACACAAGACACATCAGAAGAAGGCGCACTTCGCATCTTCACGGATGGCTCTAAAACCAATATGGGCTCAGGATGTGGAATTTACTCCAGATCTCTGAACCTAAACATCAAATGGGCGATGGGCCGTAATGTCAGCGTTGCTCAAACAGAGCTCACTGCTATCTACATCGCCGCAAAAGAGATTACCAAAAGAAACACAGGTAATAAAATTCACATCCTCACGGATAGTAGACAAGCACTACTAGCCCTGAACAGACCACGTATCACATCAGGCCTAGTACTAGAGTGTCACCTGTCCCTGATCGAAGCCTGTAGCAACAACGAAGTCACTCTAGGCTGGATCAAGGGGCACAGTAAATCGAAAGGTAACCACATTGCCGACTCACTAGCCAGGAAAGCATCCTCCCAAAAACTCTTGGGACCCGGCACTTTCATTGGTCTGTCGGCGTCGACTATGATTGACCTAATAAAGGAACACTCCCTTGATAAGTTTAAGGGTAGATGGGACGATGCAGAAGGTTGCAGGCTTGCCAAGGAACTGCTGCAGTACCCGGACAGCAAAGTAGCCAAAAAATACGTGACTATGAACAGACAGAACCTTCGGACAGCCACGGGTATTCTGACCGGTCACTGCCACCTACGAAAACACCTCTACAGACTGGGTCTGTCTGACACTTCACTCTGTAGAGGATGTGAACAGGAAGATGAGACTGTCGAACACATTCTTTGTGAATGTCCGACACTCTCTCAATTTAGGTTTTCCGTATTCGGCGAGTACAGGCTAACACAAGCCAACATGAGGGAGCTTACTTCCGGCGACGTTATCGCCTACTTCAAACAAGTAGGCTGGATGACGAGCCAGAAGGAAGTCTGAACCTCGGAAGGATGCACAATGGGCCAATTGTGGCCTAAGTGCCGTGGGGGTCACCCACCCTTCAAATTCTTACAGATACAGATACAGAACTGTGTCCTGAATAATGTTTTCAATGTTTATAAATCTCAAAATACTATTGAATTGAAATAATGGGTTAATTGTACAGTTTAAATAATGAAATAATTGTCAGTTTTGACAGTACCTACCTAATTAATAAATTATTCTTTGAAACTCATGTGGTATCTCTATGTTGAAACATAAACAGTTACGTAAAGTTTTTACATAACTACTTTTCATAACTGATATATGAAGGTTATGAAAAATGTGACGTTACCTAACGTCAAGGAGTGACGTAAAGTGTCTTTTTGAGTGAGCGAATTTTCCTTTAGAAATAACAAACATTTACGTACTCATGTTTTGTGTTTGGTTCTGCAAACAGATTGATGGGAAGGTAACAACGTGAAAAATGTATAAACAATACTATGCACTTTATAAATGGCTGAAAAATTACTTGTAGTGCTTGCACAAAGTATCCATCTCTTAAGGGATTGAGCATGGGTGTAATGTTTGGCTAATTCCGCAATTGTCGAAGTCGTTAGGCCGTAAGTGTCACTGGGTCTTAAAATTTTTAGTCCCTTCCTGGCTAAAGAATGCCATACAATGCGGTTTTCTTTACTCCTGTCGTGCTGTTTAACCCACTTAGCTCCATTTTGAGTTCTAGCCGGTACTCATAAGTGAAACTTTTCACTCTCCTCATGCTCAGAATCTTATTTTGGTTTATACTGCGGACTTTTTTTTTCAGGAAGAGAAATTTAAATGGATTGTTCATGCACCAAACTTAAAATAACAAAGCGCCGAAAGCTTAATTTTTTTTCGGTCGAAATTTGAATTTCAAATTAGTAATTTTTGGTGTAACATTAAGTAATCAAAACTAGAGCAGAAAGTTGGGGGGGTTTTATGCGGACGTTCTCTCTATAAAAATCCATATTCATATTTCCAACAAAGTAGGTATCTACCAAAACCCAATTTTCCGAACGGGAAAAAGGGTCTTGGTCCACTGTAATTATCAGAAAACTTTTGTGTGTATCGAAACTGCGGAAATTAGAACAGAATTGAAAAAAGTAGTTAATTTTTTATGAAATTAAAGCTAGAATCCTTCAAAATGTTAGTAGACCAGTCGGTATGGGTCATTTTCGAAATCTTCCACTATTTTGCGCTGGGAGGAACGTGGAGAAGAATGAAAAATACCACCGTGTAGGGGAAGTGTTTTGCAATAAAAAAGGTCTCTTGCGTTTTTTTCGTCCGATGAAAAGTTTGTCCGGAAAAAATTCGGTAAACTAAGTATGTGCTTCGTAAGATAACATTTTTAGTGCGATCATTTTAACATTCACGGCATTTAATTTTTACGATTTTAAGTGCAAACATGAATCGTCAAGTCATTACTGAGATTGACCGTGCAAGAATAGTGGCTTTAGTTAAAGAAGGTCATTCTCAAAGGTTCGGGGCAAACAGAGTTGGCGTTTGGCAAAGTGATGTGTCTCGTGTATGGAACCGTTATCTCCAGACCAATTCTCTTCGTGATAGACCTAGAAGCGGTAGAAGGCGTGTTACTAATCAGCGGCAGAACCGCTATATCCACTTAACTATCCGAAGAAACCCGACCATGGCAATACCAGCACTTCAAAGAGATATGAGACATGCGTTGGGAGTTCAAGTATCGATCTCGACATTACGAAGACGAATACTTGCGACAGGTTTGGAGTGTCGCCGACCAATAAGAGTGCCCAGACTACAACCTGAGCACAGAGTTCGCCGACTACAGTGGGCTCACGAACACGCGGCCTTGACTGAAGAATTTTGGAATTCGGTGTTTTTTTCCGACGAGACAAGGATTTGTTTGGTACAAGATAGCCATCGAATACGTGTGTGGCGGGATCCAACGAGAGTTGCTCAGCTTGCCCATGCTCGCCCCGTGCCGCCGTTCAGAGGAGGAAGTGCTATGTTTTGGGCTGGTATCATGTTAAATGATCGCACAGAATTAATTCATGTGGAGCGAACGATGACTGGTGATAGGTATCTCAGAGAGATTCTACATCCTCACGTGAGTCTATGGCGCGCAGCTGTTGGCAATTCCTTCGTTTTTATGGATGATAACGCCCTACCTCATCTGACCAGAGCTGTAAATGAGTATCTTGAAACTGAAGGGATCAATCGTTTGAACTGGCCCGCCCTATTTCCTGACATGAATCTCATAGAACATGCTTGGGACATGCATTTTTTTTTCGGAGATTTAGGGTGATGCAAAACTTTTGAATCTATGTGTATAAAAATTGCTATTTTAGCTTATAATACAAAAATGTATGTAAATTAATTAATTTTGTGATTATACATTCTTGATCTTCGAAGTTTCCCCAACATTTCTACACAAACCCCATTAAAATAACTCCAATGTATTTGTCCTCATATTTATTAAAATACATGGCAACTGAAGTTCATCTCCATCTCCATTATTTTTTTCCACTTCTCCTCAGAACAAAAAGAAAGGAAAAAGTTAACAAAAATATCAACATCCTTCCACAACCATATCAGCTTCCATTGCAGGAGCGGATTCATCCCAATTTTTGTAGCAGATGTGTTTTTTTACAATTACATTGCTTTTGGAAGCTCTGGCACATTGTGTGAAAGAACTTACTGTTCATATTCATCTGATGATATTATCCCAGGTTCTTCACCACTTTTTTGTTGTGGTTTAAGACACTTCCAAATTATCAGCATCCATATCTGTTGTTAGGTATAAAACTTCAAAATATAGACAACCGACATGGTTTAATTTCAAAATTAACCTATAAGTACAGAAACAATTAAAGAAGAAAAGGAAATACCTAGATAAAATGAACATACTAGCTGGTAAATAGATACAATCATAATTTACTTATTGAGATTGGAAATAAATGAAAATACCTGCTGACAGAAATTGTATTTGAAACCAAAACATCGAAACTTTGTGTAGGTATATCTCTAATCGAAACAGCTGACCCGGAGATGCGTTTGCTTGAATCGTCAAGAAATGTATTAAATTAAAGCCGATTTAATACCACTAGCGACATCTACTTAAAAATAACTAGATTTTTGTTTATGTTTTGAGGTTTGTATACCTGTGAGGAGGCCCCTTTTAAAGCCGACACTTTCCTCTTCAAAACGCCGTATTACAATTATTTATATCTTCATTATAACTGTACAATAGTTTATAATGTACTCCGCCGCGCTTCTGAAAATAGAGTCGCGCGGATGCGGAACACATGCTTAGTTTACCGAATTTTTTCCGGACAAACCATTGCTCGGACGAAAGAGACACAGGAAACTTTTTTTGTTGCAAATCACTCCCCCTACACGGTGGTATTTTTTATTTTTCTCTACCTTCCTTCCAGCGCGAAATATCAAAAAATTTCGAAAAAAAAAAATTTTTGATTTTTTTTTTCTAATTTGGGAAATCGATAGACTGGTAAATTTTTTTTATATTAATCTACATACCTCAAGGTAAAAAAATATCAGTTTTTACTTGTTGTTGTTACCCCTATCGTCTGGCCTATACTCGCAAATTAATTTTAAAAAAAGATGTTACTTTTTTTACAGACTTGATTGTTATCTAGAATCTCGGTATAGCAATAAGAGTTTGTCTGTCGCTTCAAAGGATTTCTTTCCAGTCGGTGCCAATCAAAGCAATTAAACATCAAAACTAGAAGTTTTTAGTTTCCTATTTTGCCATATCAAAGCCGTTTAAACAGAAAAGATCAAAAAGTTTCAACGTATATGGATGAATAAAAAGATCCACTTTGAAGCTGGAGATATTTTTATTTCTGTGTCTTTTATCAGTAGAAATTTTTGTTCATATGAATTCACCTCAATCTCCAGATCTATCCACCCCCTAGCTTATTACTAAACAGAGTGTTTCACGTCAAATTTAATTTGACTCAAAGACATTAACCAGTCTGAGAATCCCATGAACAAAGAGAACCACACTCGCCATAAATAATAGTGAATGAAATGTTATATCCCTAGGGAGATTTCCACTACTTTACACCGCGTCTTCGAGGTCTTTTGTCTTGATATACTTTAAGAAGATGTATTGATATGATCTTCATATTTCTCGGGTCGACTTGGGTGAAAACGATCGGATTCTATATCACCTCCCTTGAAGCGACAAAGGATTTCAACGCCCTCATTTATTTCACCTATATAAACGGTGGAAGTCGACACGAATATATACCCACTTGAATTTCATAATAAACAAATTGAGATTAATTATTTAATTTGCGAAGTTTGTGTCTGTAATTCTAGTCCCCTGTATTAGCTTGTACCGGGTGGCCAACTAAGAACGGCCGTCGGCCATATCTCAGGAGTGGATTATAGCATAGGTTCGAGAAAAAAAAATTATGACAAAAATGGGACTCGAGAAACACCTGGAAATTATTTTCAGCATTGTAGGTCCACCGGTAGAGGGCCTATTTGACAGTTAAAATTTTAAAATGCAAACTTTTTCAAAATTTACTTAATTAAAGAACATGTTAAATATTATAATCGGATTCTTCGACAAATTCTGCATATTTTTAATATGACAAGTTTAAGTCTATCTCTTCAAATAAGGGATGGGGGAGAGCGGGAATCTTGTTACCAAAAAACGCCTGTAATTCGGGTTCTGCTTGACCGATTTTAATAAACTTGATGTTGTTTGGAAGAGCTTTTGTTGAACAATCGAAAATTTGTGAATAAGAAGCTATCTGATCAATAACATAAATGCTAGAAGGCGCTGTTTTTTTTTTTTTCCGTAAGAATTTTAAATGGAAGCATACAAATTGAAGTAGATCTTTGAAAATTACCTGTCGCGTTCATCGTTTACAAGAGGAGGCGACAGGTGAGCAGTCAAGTTTGAGCTAACCTTGGGGGAAATGTATCCCTCACAACAACAATTTCCACCCTTAGGGTACCCACCCCCAAAAATCAGTAACCTATACCAAATTTATCACAGTTTCAATATCCAATTCAGGAACAACAACCTTCAACAAAATACATATCAAACCTGCCATTTCCCAACAACTTATCAACGAAAGAAAAATCCCTCTACATCCAATCACCAAATTCCTATACCTGAATCAAATTACAACTCAGATATAAACATTGATCCATGCGATGAGGAAGCAAACGAGAAAAATCCGTGGCAAGTTGCCAAGAAAAGAAAGAGAGAGACTTAACACAATGAACCCACTAACCCAAGCGCTCCACCCACAAAACTACAGAACCGCTTCGACGTACTATCGAATAGAAATGAGACTGGGATAAACCACAACAATAGCAGTAACAGAGAAAACCGACAAAATCCACAGAAACCTTCACCCATATTCATATATGGAGTGAAAAACTTCAACGGAATGGTGGAAAACCTAACTAATATTACGGAACGAGAAACGTATTACACAAGAGCACTTCTTAATGACACCACCTACCAAATAAAAGAGGAACGAGCGTATGGAATAGTTAAAAGACACCTTTATCATTCTATTCCCATAAATGATATAAAAGTAGAGTTAGAAAAACTAGGTCACAAAATCCGAGATATAATGAATGTGAAGCACAGAATCACCAAAGAACCATTATCTCCATTCTTTGTAGACACGGAACCCCAAACGAACAATAAGGATATCTTTAAACAAGAATTCCTGTTCCACACTAAAATAACTGTAGAAGCTCCAAGAAAAAAAAACAACAACAAGAGCTGACATGGTTGAAAAGATACGACAGACAATACGAAGTATTTCAAGGGCAGAAATTGAAGCTGCTGTTTTCTCTACCCGTCAGCGATTGATTTCATGCATTGAAAATGATGGACGACTTGTCGAACATCTAGGGCGGCACTAATTACGTACCCAGTTATTTATTAAAGGTTTCAATTGTTCGATTTATCACATTATTTTAAAATTCGTTCTCATTGTTAGTAGCGACAGCATTACATTTAGGTAATCTAGTGGCAACCATAACATTAGTTTGATAACAGTTTAAATTACTGCAGACTAATGTAAGATCTTTCCATTCAGGCTAAATTTAATAATTTCCAGCCTTCTAGACGTTGGAAGAACAATTCCAGCAATTTACCTGTTTCTTACGATATCTCTGGATAGAAAAGAGATATCGCCTTGCTGTTTGCAGTATTTTATTACTAATTCAGTCTACTTTTTGAAGAACTACTTCAATTTGTATGCTTCCATTCAAAATTGTTACGAGAAAACACAATATTTAAAAAAAATAAAACAGCGCCCCCTAGCATTTATGTTATTAATTAGATTGTTCCATATTTACAAATATTAGATTGTTCAACAAAAGCTCTTCCAAACAACATCAAGTTTATTAAAATCGGTCAAGCAGAACCGGAATTACATGCGTTTTTTCGTAACAAGGTTCCCACTCTCCCCCACCCCTTATTTGAAGAGATAGACTTAAACTTATTTTATTAAAAATATGCGGAATTTATCGAGGAATCTTATTAAAAAATTTAATATGCTCCTTAATTGAGTAAATGTTGAAAAAATTTCAAATTTTTAACTGTCAAATACGCCCTCTAGCGGTGGATCTTTATTGGACCAGTTAAAAGGCTTGTGATTGTTCTGACTCGATTTCTGCTAATCTTGAGCTATATTTCTTCAGTTTTTGTTACATTTTTTCGATGTATCACACTAGTTTTTGTTGAAATACTTCGCGTTGGAAGAATTTCAAGTGAAACATCGAAATTAAATTTTTTGTTTGGTTCAATTGAAGTCGAAATTAAATTTTATTTTTAGCCGTTTTTGTTGGCGTTCATTTGCCGATGGATGCAACAGAATTTCGTTTGAATCAATAAATAATCTGTCGGTAAATGGTTCAGAAATTGGCACTGAATGCTGAGGTGTATTTTCAAATGAGAACGAATTTGAATTTTGTCTTTTAAATAAATGAAAAAGTGATTGTTTTCAGGAAAATACCTTAAAAAGTCGTCTATTTTTATAGGTGGTGGTTGATATATATTCTTGGAATATAGTAAAGATTGAATGGTTGAGACAAAAGTATCTCTTGAGTGATTAAAGTATGTTTTTCGACATGAAAATGCTCAAAATTCGTCTAGAGGTGTTTTTTGGGACGAGGAATAAATAAAGATACTCTTAACTCGGCTAATTGGAAAGATAGAACGTTCTTCAGCAATCGGTTCAGCGGGAGATTTTACATATCCCAGTGTATTTTGAGTTCATAATTCCGATCAATAAGGAAGTTAGCCGAACCAGTTTTTTATTTAATACTTCCATACCTACCCCTTGCTTCAAAATGTTTGACAAAAAAAATGTTTTCGACATAAAAAATGCTCAAAATTCGTCTCTGCTTTTTTTATAATAAAAAATTGAACATACTGTATCTCATTAACAATATCACATATGTTTATAAGAACTTTTTCTCTTAAAATTGATGACGAAACTACCAAAATGTATAGGGAAAGGAAAAAGACGCCCCCCCCCCTTCATATAATTTTTAATATGTTTTTGCATTTGTTTTCTAAATGTGACGTCTATGTTTGGTGCATAGATTTCATTGAAATGCTCTGTATATATAGAAATTTACAAAAGTAGCTAGAAGGGCTCAAATGAGGTGTTAGTATCTAGATAACAAAGACAAAAGTTATCAAAAAAATAAAAGAAACGTTGGAATGTCAACTCGATTAATACGTTTCGAATATTTGACGAAGTTTCTGGTAAATTTTCTTATTTTTCGCTTGAGTTCCATACTCGTTCGACTGAAAATAATTCCATAAAATGCATCTCATTCGTAGAAATATCAATTTCAACACAAAACATCGTGTTTTCGTCTGATATTCCACCAACGATTTTCAAGGAAACCATCAAATTTAGCTCGTCCAACGACGTATTTCAATTTCGAAACTAATATCGAACAATTTTGAAAACACGCCTCTGGAACCATAGCAGATGTGCTGGATTACTTTGCGTCACTCGCATCCATAATACACCCATCTCTATTAATTGCAGATGGTTCAATGCACATACGTATACAGGGTGTTTCAAAAAAAGGTAACACCGTAGACAGAATTAAACGTCACTTTAATGACATCATAGATGATCCCCA
>CAJUYH010010471.1:0-12208 GCA_910591685.1 Galerucella tenella
TTAATCTTTATATACAGTCATACAATATCCGGTCTCTGTGTTCTATACAAACACACGATAGAGAACTAACATGCATGTGTATCTATATATATAAAAAATACCTGATGGCGAGTCATAGGTTTTTAATTTTGACTTTTATTATTATTTTTTTTTTCTGCAGAGTAAATGTGACGTTGATAATAGTTATTTACACGTTGTCGTAGATCATCACTGCACAGTGTAGCCTCTCAATGTCCATAATTAAACTCGTGGAATAATGGTGACAATTATATCGTGTAGTGTTACAAGAAAAAAAAATAATAATAATAATAATGACGAACGTGCAGAATAATACCGTGGTGAAATAAAAGATTTGCAACGATGACATAATAATTATGTAGAAAAATGTCGATTCGATACTTGGATGTCAATTCCTCGAAACACCATTTATATAATTTATTCTTGCTATTTTCTATATTTTATATAAACATATATATTTTTGTTTAGTTCATGTTATTATTGTTGTTTTTTAGTTGTTTCGAGATGTGATTCAATATCTCCGGTTTGTTATAGATGTTTCTGACGTGTTGTTATTACTTTGCGTGCATTCATGTATGTGTAAATGTGTACAAGTCTCACATTTCACGATAATGCCAATAGACTGCAATGGAAATTCGATAGATCCGTGACGACCACGTGATAATGTCGTGTCATTGGCAATTCTCATCCTATATACAATTTCAATCGACACGCAAGGCTGAATAATATGAGATGTATATTTAAAATAAACAATATAAAATAATATTTAAATAATTTAAATAATACGAATGCATGAAAAGTAAAGGGGGAAAAAGAAAAAAAATAAATAAATATCTTTTATGAATTTTTTTTTTTTTACGTGAAAATATAAACATACAATAAGACTGAATGAGGGATATCGTTGAGGAATTTTAGGATGAACAGAGCGGAGAACACGAATGGCAAAATAACAGTTCATAACCGTCATTGGCACACGAATTTTTTGCGGTTAATTTTGTCTGGGCCATCAGTAAAAGCAAATTCTTTAAGCGTGCTAAAACTGGGCGTGCAACCGCATGCAATTATATATGTATATATACAAAAATTTGTAAACACGATAAAATATCAAAATTAAGGTAAAATATAAGCGCATTATATCTACCTATATATAGAGAAAAATTGTTGGTTGTCGAGAAAGAGATGAGAAGAACGTTGAAACATTATAATCATATTTCATACGGATATTTCACACAACTTATTATATCAATGTTAAATTAATTTCACAGATTCTCTCAACAATGCAACGTTGAAGAAAATTACAGAGTGACGATGTCAGAAACGCGACAAAGTCATCAACAAAATTATTACTTATAATTCATAATAAACATATCAAGTGATACTGCTGTACCGGCATTCATATAATTTTTAAATGATATAAATGGTATATTAACGTGATGAAAAGTAACGGGCGAGTCGACTGGATTAAATTTTTTTTTATCTTTTCGTCATTTCATCAATTAATCAGCTGTAAAACGTATCTATGCGCGATTTTCGATCTGCATAGATACGTATTTGCACCATACATATAAATTTACACGATATACCAACCAATCAACCCAATCGATGTAAAAAATAAATAAACGGAAATGTGTCTCAATGTATGCGAAGTGATTGGAACGAAGAGGAGGAACTGTTTTGAGCAGTAATTACCGGTTGACGATTATTCCGTGCACACAGTCATTCATCACTTTCCTTTGGTATTGTACAACCTCCTCGTCATCCCCCTGTGTTTCGTTTCACATTTTTGTTGAAATGTTGGGTCAACGCCCCAGCTATATCAACCACAAATATATACATATACTACCACATATATACAAACTATATATATAGAAATGTATATATGTGTATATATATTTGTAATGGTATACTCAAAATAGGGGAGGTGACCAAGAGTGCGACAACAATGGAGTTGAGGTGACGAACTGACACAGAGTATGCGTGCCATTGCCAAATTATCTCGAATAAAATATATATATACATTTCATTTCATTTTTTTTTCTCTATTCGTAATTTTTTTTTCGCTCTCTTTTCTTTCTTTTTTTTTTTTTTTTGCTATCGTAGCTTTTGTCTGACCACTCATGAAATTCTCGAAATTATGTCTCGTCATCGATTTCAATCGATAATAAAAGAAGAAAAATCATCACGATAAATTGATCGAAAAAAAAAAAAAAAAGAAAAAATTACAGTGGCATATATGAATGATAAGCACACACGATTTATCGAATATTCATAATATAGTATGGAAATATACCACCCTTTCTATACAATTTGTTTGTCCTATATGAATCAGCACAAATTCTCGTTGATAATTCATTAATTAATGTCCATAATCCACTGCATTAATTGTTGCGGTTGACCAAACTTCAATTCTCAACGCATTATAAACACTGAAAAATAGATAAATAAATAATGTTAATATCAATAATAACAATAATAATAGAATGATAAGAATAATAAAAATAGAAATTGAATGAAAAAATTTGTAACATAAAACAATACAGCTAAATGAATCAAATAATTATTTTCAACCAACAGAGGTATACATATCAATTTATATTATATTACATATTCACAGACTCTTTTGTTAAAAAGATTTTATGGGGATGAGAAGAATATATATATATATATAAATAGATATATACATGGGAGAAACGTTATATTAGAATGTGTTCGAACATAGGGATCATACAGAAATGTATATCTCCAATCTTATCTCCACCCTCGTCTTTACAACAGTCCCTCTATATATACACCATTAGGTTAAGTAGCTGTGCACAGACAAATGAGGCTTATGTGCACCATAAAAAAAATGAAAGGGCAGTCGTTGATGTATTAAATGTATGGCAGTTGCCCTCGCATGTAAATACACAAACGACGATCGATATTATATT
The DNA here is from genome assembly GCA_910591685.1 of Galerucella tenella. NCBI lineage: Eukaryota > Metazoa > Arthropoda > Insecta > Coleoptera > Chrysomelidae > Galerucella > Galerucella tenella. The sequence continues at coordinate 2,949 of CAJUYH010010471.1, forward strand.
CCCTCGTTCGCCAGTTTCATTATGTTTTTTTTTTTTTTTTTTTTTTTCCTTATTGTATCGTCTACTCATCGCAGTGTAACATTGTATCATTGTATCTTTATAATTTTGTTAAGCTCTGTATGTGTGGCTGTTGTTTACACTCGAGAATTAGATGATGTTAATATATGTCACAGTGAAATAACGAAATGTGGAATTTGATCGAATCATTGGTGGATTGACTAAATTACGAAAGATGTTAAAATAACTACTGTGTAGTATTTTTTACCTAAAAAAAATTGAGCGATTTGATCAAATTGATAAACTGTTCCAGCGAAATATGAAATAATAGTGTTTAGATAGCGAAGGTATTTATTTAATAAACCCTATTATTTGTAGACTAGCTAAATACAAAAATACTCCTTGAAACACAAGTTATTTATTCGAAACTAATTGGTAAAGGAAATAATTAAACTGATATTTTTCGTAAGAAAAATAATTTTTTTAATGAGTGTAATTGATAAATAATCGTGTTGATTCATTTTTATCAAAACACGCTGTTGATTTGTGGCACAAAATGGCGGTGTAGGAGTATTCATTTGTTTATTTCATCTTTTTATTAAAACAGATAAGGCTTTAGATCAAATCACTTATTTTTTTTTTTTTAAAGAAATAACATTACACAGCTGTTATTTCAATATCTTCTGTAATTTACTAAATCAATTAGAGATTTGATCAAATTACATATTTCGTTATTTCATTGCGAAGTGTTTATATATGTTAGGGTGATTCAAAAAAAAATTTCATTTTTTTTTCCTCTACTCTTACCTTTTCAAATGTTCCTATATAATGTAAAAAAAAATCCCCTCAAAAAATGAGCGCTGTAGCTCAATTCGACGAGATCGCTATTTTTATTTTAGTTTCCCATTTGATTAAGATGAGAAAATTTTGATCTTTATTCAAAATGAAATTACACGCAATCTTCTCAATTTTTTTCAAATAAACATAATGTATTGCTCAAAGCTGACTTCTCAAGCTTTCCAGAACTGTATAATAACGTATTATTATCATAATCAGAAAATTTCATAATACGTGGAAAATGTGGTATTTTTAAGATTATTTAGATGGCTTTAACTGGTCTTCTAATCGCGATAATAATTCGTTCTTATACAGTTTTGGAAAGCTCAAGGAGTTAGCTTCGAGAATACATTGTGGTGTTTGAAAAAAAAATATAGTAAATTACATGTAATTTTAATTTGAATAAAAATCAAAATTTTCCCATCTCAATCAATTGGAAAACTAAAATAAAAATAGCGATCTCTTGGAGTTGAGCTACAGCGTTCATTTGTTTGAAAGGATTTTTTACACACCACATAGAAACATTTGGGAGGTTAATAGCAAGAAAAAAAAATAACAATTTTTTTTTGAACAACCCTAATATATATATATATATATATATATATATATTATGTATAAAACATTCGATATTATGAAAGAGTCCGCATATTATTATTTGTACATGATACCTCGTGTCTTATCAGCCTATAAATTGTTAAGTACATCTATTATTTATTCTCCTTGACTTTTGAAACGCCTATTTTTTTTTTTTTTCCCTTACTCTTTTCATCACACACTCAACAACACAGTGTTTTTATTGGATCCATTAAGAGCATAACCGTAATGTCACACCGCGCTTATTACCTTATACTCCATTGAATGATGAATTGATATAAAATTCCAATTATATCCCATTTAAAGTCATTTATTAATTCAATTCTTTCATATGTGAACATATCAATCGTTAAACAAAATAGAAAGTATCATTGACATAAAATAAATGATAATTTATTGCTCAATTAAATCTCTCTAATTATATATAGGTATAAATTATCTTACATGGCGTTTTCTATTTTCTAGTTTACACCTGATAGATATTTTATTTTTTTCTTTTTTTTTTCGCGATAAATTTAAAATCGCTACGATAATTTACGTTTAGTAGCATTTTGTAGTAATATTGTCTTATGCCAATTCAAAGTTCCATTCATACTACATCATACATAGATTCGTATATCTACATACTTTTGAAATTATTGTACTCTCCCACTGTTAAAAAAATAGGAAGTATCACATATATTGTATATTTTCGTTTTATGTGCTATATATATACAGGAGCCATTTACATGTATGTATAGGTGCATACGAGCGGTGCAAACAAGAGGGGAAAGCGCAAAAAAAAAATACCAATCATTCGTCAGGGGACATTGAATATACATACACACATACTGCAGTATATATATATATATATATATATATATATATATATATATATATATATGAGAAACGATGCGAGAATGTTATTCAGGGTCTCACAAATGCTGTATATATATGTATTACATATATTGAATCCCGTGGGATCGCTTTTCGTGGCTTTGCACACGCTTAATATTTGCATTATATGTGACAGGAAGAGCAACAATTAAGAGTGACACTATTGGATAATAAATAATCTTTGACAAATTGATTGGTAAATACATTATTTATACATCCTGGTAGTATATTCAATCATATGTACATAACTATGTATGATATATATATACATATATTTTTTTTATATCGAGTTTTATTTGAAAAAATGTGTTATTTCAGGCTATTTGACGTATTTTTGTTTTTTTTTTTTTTTACCAATGACAATAATCGGAGAAAATTAATGCAACCGTTACGCACTGGCCCGAGATAATATACGAGGGCACCTGATGTGACCGTTAGTTTCATGTTGCAGTCTGTATTCAATATATATATATATATATATATATACAGAGAGAATATCACAGAGTCGTGGCATGTCTGCACGATACCATTTCAATTGTAAACAATATATAAGTATAGATAGATATTATGTATATATATATATATATCCGGTTTTTCGTGTCTCGCCATTTTAGTCGAATTTATATACACCGCATCTATTTATAATAATGCTCTCCGGATGTAAATGTCAATCTTGTGTGCTACACTGACCCTGCACACCCACGGATGTACGTACATACACAATTATCTCTCAATTATACTCATTCAAATATAAATTTAAATGTACATTTTTATTATTCATTTGGACAATAATATTGAATTATTAAGAATATCATTGACATTCCATACGTATTCACCAAGAGAAAAAAAACGAAAAAATAATAATAAAAAAAGAATGAAAAAAAAAACGAAAAATTAATTACACTACATGCATAATTCTTTTATTTTTGTAAATTACGAGAAATATTCTGAAAGGTCAGGGTCAATGGCGGCGCATTCCATCAGGCAGTTCATCGTCCTTACATAGACGACGACTCTTCTTTCATTCTTTCTCTCATCGCCTCATCTTCTCTATTATATATATATATATATATATATATACATTATAGTGTGGCAATAAAGTTCAAAAGGCTGGAATTTCTCTTGGAGTAGGTCGAGGTGGATCTTTTCACTTGTCATGTCCATAAAACAACGACGGACGTGCCAGACCAATCGACAGTATTCTTCCACTATTCATGCATCGTTTTCACCGTTCCGTTACATTATAAGCGTCGCGACGTCTGCGGTAGATTCAACTATGCGCGCGCCTTCTCCCATTCAATTGCACGTCCTTTGAATATATATATATATATATATCAATCTTATCAATGTGTGTAATCGCGGAAGACATGTAAGTGTTTGCAATCATGTATATGTGACATTGCCAGCGTGGCTTCTGCACGCTCATGACGCCATCATTGTGCCAATGAATAATTCTCATAATATCGATCGGGCCAGTTCCTCCCTCTCTTCTGTTGCAACGTCAAAGACTTTTCCAAATTTTATCCCTATCATATACATATACATATATATATATGTGGGTACGCAGTTATAGCAGATATAACAAGTGGATTTGAACAGCTGTGCGTTTGATTTTACCTATTGCACTCGAGTAAAATTTCGAGTAAATATTTTTATTTCATTTCATTTTTTCCCTTTAATAATTATGTGTAAATATAAAAATGTTTCATTTTATTGACATTGTAACGAAAATTAAATTGTAAATTTCTAATGGATTATTATTTGGAATTATTTTGTGCAAGCGAGAATTGACGATTATTATAGTGGTATTATTATTATTATTATTATTAGTAGTATTAGTTGGCTGTGGATATGGATGATTGTTTTGAAACTAAATGACTGTAGAGTACATTATGTATATATGCAGGAAACTTACCGGTATATATTTGTAGAAATGAACTGACGCAGGAAATTAATCCGACAAAATTCTATGTGGGGAATCCTATGTACATTTACATAAATAAATTGAACAGGTTCGCTTGTAGATAGGAGAAATGGGCGAAATCAATTTGTAATAATAACTGCAATTGGTATAATCGCCTCAGTACAAATACATCAGATCTATGTATATATATATATGTATATATGTATATATGTGTGTTTATTTTAATAATTGTTTTTATGACGTTGTATTTTACTTTGTATCTTGAACACGATGTCACGTCATGTTAATATAGATTAATTAAAATAATCATGAATATATTATAATATAATAATGATAATAATAATTTGTTTTGTTATGGTAACTTTGTCATTTTGTATTTTTATTTTTTTATTTGACGTGTATATTGTATAAAATAAATAATATAGAGCAATTGAATGGTGCACTTGGCTTCTCTTAATGAGCATGTAGAAAGCGTATAAAATTGTAGGACGAAAAATTTTATATATCAATTATATTGAATGCGCAGTATAATAACATTATAAGAATAAAAAAAAAAAAAATACGTTTTAAAAGTATATTATAACGTACACTATTACGAAACCAATGGAATTGAGTAATTCAATGAAATTGTCGTTAAAAAAAAATAATACGTTTTCCAAAAAAATAAACAAAAATAATTGTGTGCGTATAAATATCTATTCTTGTAGTTTCCGTAACACAAAACTGATATAAATGTTTATACGTACTTATATGAAATGATATATACAAGAAAAAAAAACAATAGCATAAAATAATGAAAGAATGATAATAATCCAAATATATTCCAATACACGCGATTTATCAAATCAATAATCTACATAAAATCATAACTAACAATGATATCATTGTATATAAATATATTGTATACTAACACATACTCAAAAAATACTTCACGATAATATTTATATATTGCATGAATAATTCGACGTAATAAATATCGCAAAACTCGGTTATGTGCATCAAGTATACATATATACATGTATACATATAATATAGAATAGGAAATAATATCCTCATGGAGGTAATTGAGCAACTCAATTATATGGTTTCATTTATATACTTATGTATACGTAAGTACATATATTAGATGCGAGACCTTCAAGATGGTCGAATAGAAAAAAGAATAGTGAGGTATAGTGAAAAATTGAATTGCACCAAGTAAAACTTGCCAAGCACTTTTCATTATGTTACTCAATTTTTTCAATTAATTATCCATTCATTTATGTAAATCTACACCATAAAGAGCAATAATAAATGACGAATTTTATGAATACACACATGAGAATATTGTACAAGAATGGTAGAAAGTCATCAGAATAGAATGTACCTACACATATATATAATCGCCGATAATATATATATATGTCGTAGTGAAATAATGACATAGAGAATTTCATCATAACCCTGGTGAATTGGCTAAATACGGAAGACGTTAAAATAACAATTGTGTAGTGTTATTTCCCTGAAAAAAAAAAAATAATAAGTGATTTGATCTAAAGCCTTATCTGTTTTAGTGAAAAGATGAAATCAACAAATGAATACTCCTACACCGCCATTTTGTGCCACAAATCAACAGCGTGTTTTGATAAAAATGAATCAACACGATTATTTATCAATTACACTCATTAAAACAATTATTTTTGTTACGAAAAATATCAGTTTAATTATTTCCTTTACCAATTAGTTTCGAATAAATAACTTGTGTTTCAAGGAGTATTTTTGTATTTAGCTAGTCTACAAATAATAGGGTTTATTAAATAAATACCTTTGCTATCTAAACACTATTATTTCATATTTCGCTGAAACAGTTTATCAATTTGATCAAATCGCTCAATTTTTTTTAGGTAAAAAATACTACACAGTAGTTATTTTAACATCTTTCGTAATTTAGTCAATTCACCAATGATTCGATCAAATTCCACATTTCATTATTTCACCGTGAAATATATATATATATATATGAAATCAATGTCATTATCTGACGATATAAAAAGTCTGATCGAAATGTGACAAAGCATTTGGATTATTGGATATTCAAATCGTAAATCAAAACAAAATTTTGACTTAAAAATTTTTCATTAGCTAAATGTCAACTAACTCACTATTAATCTAATTCAGACATCTTCAAAATACTTCCCCTATATATAAAACGAATATCCACCCGAACATCAGCTAAAAAATACATTCATTTGTCTACATGCAATGCCTACATAAAAATTAATTTTTAAATATTATTCTACCCGACATTTCACTCAATATTAATCCCCAATGTATGAAGGGTTTTTCGGCACACTCCAATGGTGATGGGGGGTCATTTTCGTTTGCGCACTACCACACCCACAATTATTGATAAAAAAATCTGTAAAAATTCACGGATCATTTTTAGAATGTCCTTTCGAAGGACGAACAGAAATTTTTCGGATATTGTTATTTTTAATATATTTTTTGTCAACAGATATCAAGCAGTGCGCGGAAAAAATTTCGACAAGTAATTTTTCCCCCGGACAGATTTGACCCCCTTTCATACATTGAGGGTTAACATCAAAATTCTTTATGTCCTTATATCAATTCGATATTGTAAGAAAAAAATGCAAATATATATTTCATTTTAGCTACACGAAAAATCGAACATTCTTCTCATCGCCTGATGGAAAGTAAAAAAAAAAAAAAAAATAGAAGAGAAAACGGATTGAATATAAGAGACGCCACGGATTGGTTGTCACTTATTGTCACATACAGATATTGCAGTGTATGAATGGCCGTAAGTATCAAGGGTACCATGAGAAATTGGACGGGAAATTCACAGAGGTAGTGGTGTGTGTATTTGTTAGTTTTCCCGGTGTGGGCTGGGTGCAGCCGCACTCACGCAGCTACACGACCTTTTTCCCCCTCTCCATTGGGTATACACCCGGCCAAAGTAGTGCCAACCTAATAAAAAAAAACACCAATCGTTCATACCACTCTCCCTACTCCTGTGAAAACCGCGCTCTTTTGTCTGTTGTTTGTCTCACTCATAGAAAATCCCTGTATATTCACGAATATCTCCAACATAAAATAAAGAACGCGAGAAAAATATGCGGTGACACAGAGAAATATATCACTATTATCCATAGCGTCTTATATTAAATCCATAATAATTACAGCAATAAAGATTATTTAGTCATGAAGTGACACACACATATCATAGTTGATTTCTGCAGTCCTTGTGCGTTATCTCTCCCTCTCTCGTTCATTCTCTACCTCCCCTATTCATCCGATTGTAATGAAAAGCCGCATCACGTTGGTATTGCAGTAACGTCGCAATATTTCCACATTATCATCACACAATAATCACCAATACAGCTATTTATATTCTATTTAAGTGTATATAAAATTATTTGACATAAACTATTGGCAGTAGTGGTGCAGCAATTGAATAAAAATAATATACAAATGAAATGTTTGACAATTATTATACAGTTATTTCAAATTAACTGATTTCTTCGCGGGCAGGGCACGCGGCCATTTTGTCACGCACCTGATACACAATGATCCTCTCGCTTTTACTCGTGCGGCCATATACTCTCGTACTCACTCACTGTCGGACTTTGATTCTCAAAAGTTGGCAGCCGTGGTTCTCGACCAAAGTAGTCTACACTTCGTGCAACAAACAGTCGAGACACGACCAGCAATAATCAGGGTCGTTTCTGTGTTGCGTTGGCAGAAAAAACGAGTGATCTCAAATACGTCGGATACATCAATAGCACATCGTTATATTTGATTGTATTTTTTTTTTTTTTGCTCGTCTCATTGTCGTGATGAGGCCCCCGCATATGATGTTCAACATCACATTGAAGTTGATCTACAAAGTGTTATATACCTAAATACACGCGGTGATACGTCACGGGGTGACGCTGTGAAAAATACGAGATTGAGTTTGGGGGAGTATCCCCGGGCGAGTTCGAAACATCATTAAAATCCACAATTGACTCATGCCAGTCGTGTAATACTTTCAATTTATCCATTTATCTCCACTATAATTCCTCCTTTTGTCTATTCTCTATTTCTCATATACGCTTCCATTTTAACTCTGTTTCATATGTTTTTTTTTTTTTTGCCATGAGAACAGCCAACAAACGTGAAAGAAGCATCAAGCAAACGAGCAGCTCTATATTATAACATCCATTTGTATTTTACGATATTATCAATTAATATTGCGCTATAGTAAAATGTGAAGCGCGATTTTTATTGTGGCCCTTGGCATAATTTCGCGTGTCGTATCATTGTATATAACCTGGCAATATAAACAGTTAATATATAAAATAGTGTAATACATATATATATATATATATATATATATATATTTATTTATTTATCTGTCAATTTAATTAATGTACAGATTATTTTTCAAAGTATATAGTGTTTGTGTTTAAAATTCGTAAATATAATTTTTACTCGGCTGAACAAGTTGAAAAATAATAATAACAATAAATAAATAGATAAAATAATCCGAACGCGCGCGCGTGTGTGTGTGTGTGTGTGTATATATATATATATGTATGGGTCTGTTATGGACTACAGACCTCGCCAATATTCGTTCGGATTATGTTGCAGCAATTATTTTAAATTAATTCATTGGTGTTGTTGTTCCTAAATATACAAAACTAAACAGAAAAAAAAATCCACTCAACTATAATTATTGAAAAATTAACGGAGTTGCTGGTAAGTTTGATATATGTGTTTTAGCATTTTTTTTATTTCTCCCCCCCCCCCCCCCCCTTTTTTTTTCTTCCTATGAGAAAATATCCGCTGTATATCGTTTATTACCAGAGCTAAATGGAAGACGATCCGAGATGGATTTTACATATACGGGGGCGGGCTGTGGCAATCCGATTGTCAACACAGTAGTGTCTGTACCCCTGTGCGTGTGTGTGTGCGCGTTGGTTTTCGCATTTCTCTCTATTCTATCGTGTATACCCGGCACACCCATCGACCCAAGGAGGACGCACACACG
>CAJUYH010010472.1:0-12205 GCA_910591685.1 Galerucella tenella
TTCAAAAGGCAACCTAAGTATCACAAAACAGCTTATTTCTTTCTCTTTTGAAAGATATTTGAATAATATTAAAAAAGTGAACTCATTTCACACTAACGCAGAACTTGCTACTTCTTAATTTATTTGTGCTAATTTGAAATTATTCTGAGTTTGACAATTCCCACGTAAATAATGAGTGGTTGAAGTTTCCAATGCCTACTACTTTTTTTATCAAGAATCTATCAAGGTCAAATAATCAGTACAATACAATTTATTTTAGGTAATGAAAACTGATATTTCATAAGACAGAGGAAAAAATAGGCTTTCTGTGAAACGTCACTCGACATAGGATATTATTTGAAAAAATTCTGATGCCGGCGGTACGCTAAACGCTCACGTTAAATATATTTTTTTCTCTTAAATATGCATAATAGAGTTCTGTTAATCGTCCTACAATTTCATACGGTTCTCTTTATCTTTGATACGGGATTTCTTATGAAAGTTAGATTTGTTGGTTTTGAACAGTTCATTGAATTTTCGATATATGAACTTATACAACGTTATCTTAAATGCAATTCAACATTTGTACTTATAGTACCTAATCGTTTTATGAAAAGATGTGAAATCATGGTTCTCACCTATAATCTAAATTAGACTCACAAAAAATAGTATCGCCCATCGTTACTCAGAAACTTTCCTATAATCTTAAGTGACTATGGAAAGAATTTCTGGCCAATCAGGTAGATGCCGGTAAGGTATCGTAATACCTCCTGAATCTTTCGAGGACTAAAGTCATATTTGATTTGTTATTGTGCACCTGTGCAAGATTAATGTGAACAGAGGAACGGAATTTTTTGCGAAGAATTGGTTTAATGTTGAAAGAATCTTTGTAAATTGTCTTGTGTTATCCTATCCTGTTAGGTTATAATGATAATTAATCAAATTTATTTCGGCCAAAGCACCTGCAGGACTGTCACTTCCAAAATCATTTGATTTTGAATCCTTTTACATGAAATAATTTCGAGATTTGAGTCTCTATGGGAACACTATCTTTAGTTATGTACTTAGAAATATGACAGATCTATTCGAAATTATTTAAATTGTTTCAAATGAAGACTTGTATATTATAAAAATAATTCAAATACTCCCAAAAGGTTTGGAGCAAATTTTGAAACAGAATGAAAAATTGAATGATTTGTACGCGAGATTGGCCATAAAAATCATAGCCTCTAAGATATTCTTCAAGGAGATAAACGAGAAGATTAAGAAGTGATGAATACAATAATTATCGCTCCAAAAGAATGCTGAAGTCGATATCACACCAAAACCAATAGATATTGAAAATGGGGTAGATGATTTTCTCAAGCTAATAGCCATTGAACAAATCATTGAAATTCTTCTCCTAACAAATTTGAATTACTATTGCTGCAGTACCTAGACGATCCATACAATGATATTCATATTTAACACAAATATAATATCTAAACAAAAAGTTCCTTGAATACCAAATACATTCATATTACATATGAGATGTAGTTCTGTTTTCGTGTTTTGTTGTTATATTGTTAAGGAATAAGTTTCTTGAATTATAAATCCTGTTTTTATTCCCATAAAGGTTCGTAATATGTATCTATTTAAAGGATCCATCATACAAACATTGACGTGGTCGGTCTTGGTTTTTCAAAAGTTCTTCTGCGAAAAATATATATTCTAATTTGATAATGAATAATAACAATAAGAAACGGTAACAGTAATAATGATGATGTTACGTTGTGATCAAAAACCAAAATCATCAGACTTGTCATAGTTATATTAAATTTAAATCCTTCACATTTTATCATAAAACAATTTAAATCATTCCTAAAAACGATTTATGATTCAGATGATTCATTATCATTAATTGCAATTTAAATATTTGTAATGATTCAATTACTCTAAAAGTATCTTGAAAGAGTATCTGAAAAAAATTGAATCACAAGGAAACCTTGAATCTCAAAATGATTTATTATAATAATTTCTTATTGACAAAAGCATTTTGATTGAAATCATTTGTTCGATTGAAATGCATCTCTGATCTTTTAAAAATTTGTATATCATCAAAAGCTTCAAATACTACCAAAATGTTTCAATGTAATTTCGAAATTGAATAAAAAATTGAAAAAGTCGTGGTTTTTCAAAAGTTCTTTTACAACAAATACATATTCTAATTTGTTAATTAATAAAAATAAGAAGAAACTATAACGGTAATAATGATGAGCTACGTTGGGATCAAAAAAAAGATCATCAGACTTATCCTAGTTATATTGAATTTTAATCCTCCATCCTTCATTCATAATGAAACGATTCGTAGCATTTCTCAAAACAATTTAAATTACCAGATTATTAATTATCATTCATTGCAATTTAAATGTTCCCAATAATATAAATACACTGAAATTATCTAAAAAGATTTGAATCACAAGAAAAGCTTAAATCTTGAAATGATTTATCATAATACTTTATTATTGACAGAAGCATATTTGCGTCTCTGATCTTTGATTTAAGATTGTTAAAATTGTAACTATTTCTATGTTTGGTTTATCTATCAGACAAACGCTCCAATGCAAACCAATGTATTTTTTAAGACTACTCTAATAAGTACCATAATATAATTTTGAGAGTTGGCACATTAACGAAAATACATATAGTTTAATAGCAAATATATATGATCAATCAGACACACAGTACTTAGATACGATAATCAGATTAATCCCAGTTGAAAGGATGGTAATCAGTTATTTCATGAACTAATATATAAATTTCTATTGCTCCTAAGCCATTGTCGGAAATTCATAATGAACATTCAAAATAATCAAAATGTCTTGTCGTCTTCTATAGTCGCATGCCAACAACTGCACATTTAGATTGAATTGAAACATAAGATTCAGTTAATTTGTAGTAAGAAAAAAGGTCGATATTGTGACAAATTCAACGTTGTCACGAGTTTGGTTTTCTTTTTGGTGATTTTATTTATATTGGTTTTTCATTAATATATTTTGTACTAAAAGTCAAGTCAAGTCAAGAAATAATTTTGCAGCTTTATAAACCCATGTTGATACATTTTTAGTATGGAAAAAATAAATCAAATGTATTGTCGCTAACCGTAAGCAGAATTCGGTCACATATGTCTTTCTTTCTCTTATCTTTTTCTTTCTTTTGATACAATAGTCTTATAATATGTTCAAATATGGCAACATTGTATAGTCCTCACTTGGTGCGTTATATATCGTTTTTCATGTTAGATGGTCCTCACTTTGTGGATATGGTGGTGAATAATTATACGGTGCTCGTTTTGATATATAAATGGTTGGACCTCAGATTGTCGAATATACACAAATTTTGAAACTTTTTTCCATATGAAAATTCACGAGTATATTATCGTTCACTGTTTACCTAATTTTCGAATTATATTACATATCCGTCCCTAACGTTCTCAATCCACTCCTTCATGGTGTCCTCACTTTGTATGCTGAAAGTCATGTCCTCACTTTGATAGCCAGTCGTAAATATATATATATATATATATATATATATATATATATATATATATATATAAACGTCTCACTAGCTCTGAAACGCATTTATAGTGCTCTCGCACTCATACTCGCTTTAAAGCGTCTGATAAAAAGTTTCGGTCCATGGAAAGTGTCTGACATATAATGATACTACTCTAGAATATTATTCTACAAAACATATATAGAAATCAGACATACAAATTTGAGTAATGTAACTATTATTTTTATTTACCTTTCTCAACTGAAGCCTACCCAGGTGCCCTTAGGATAGCCCCACAAACACACAGGTATTCAAAGCACACGAGATTCTACTGAGAACCTAACATTTCATCTATTTGAAAATAAGTTATGTCTTATCGCTTGGACTATAGGTATTTATTAAAAACCCAACCTATGAATTTTGATGGAAATTGATTAAGTATTTCTCTAGTTATTCAATTTGCTCAATAATTGTTCATTTATTATTTATTAATAATTATTGACTAATTACCTCACAACCAAACTTGTATTATTTAGCAATCAACAACTTTTTTCCAACAATTTGCAAAAAGTTTCAAGTCGATCCTAGCATTTTCGAATAAAATTGCTTTGTCTGCAGCCGTCCCGAAAATAGAACTTTTGGTATGATTTATTGGATCGAAAATGGAACTTTACACAAATCGTACCGAAAGTAGCTACTTTCGGAATGTTTTGTTCTACTTTCGGTACGATTTTTTCACTTTCGGTACGATTTTTTACTTTCGGAATAATTCTCAATATCTATGTAGGCGGCCGTAGCAATGACATTTACGGAATTTTTATTATGACAGCGCTTGTCAAAATAAATTTGTTGATAGTTCAACTGTATTTTCAATTTTCCGATCCAGAAATGAAAATCGAGAACGAAAGTGACGAGGAAATAATTATCCCACATGAAATCAGTAAAGCTGCTAACTGGTATAATTGTAATTAATGTAGGTACATAAGTAATATTTATAGTATCTATCCACGATACACTTACTCACGGTATGCTGATTTCTACTCCAAATTGCGTCCGAAGGGAACGTAAGCAAAAATTTTTGGAAGATTGGACAAAAAATAAATATATGAGCGTATAGAGGATTTTTTTTGGACACAAATCGAAGACAAGGATTTTTACTCACCCCAATGTACAACCCTCGACTATATAGATTTCTCCGAAGCCGTGGGACATGGAATATTGAGACCCCAAAATGAAATTCATACAAGTTTTTCGGCTGCCAAAAAAAATTACGCCCCCTCCCCACCGCGCCCGCCCGTTCAGAGTTCTAGGGACCCGGCGGTACAAGCTTTTTTATTATTTGAGCAATCGAAATTAAACAAAACCCATTCGATTCGTAAGAATAGTACGAGTCTATAGATAGCATAAAAGGGGGGGGGTCAACCTGAAAAAATATACAGGTTTGGTCAAAAATAAGTAGTCGAAAAAAAATTTTTTTTTAGTTGCTCACTTAAAGGGGAGTATCGAACTCTCTTTGTCCAAAAATCTCCCCCCCCCCTCCCAAATATTTTTTTGGGGTTCAAGACCCGCCAGGATATCAACTCGGAACGATAATATGTTGGGAATCTTCCTCATTTGGAGTGCCTATAATGCAAAAAATTTTTTATGACAATTGACCCCCCCCAAATCGCCCCAAATATGACCCCGAATTGATAGTGGAAGCTTCGTATCGTGTTTTTAGGTATCAGTCGGTATGGCATATAGCTACATTAGTGAAATTTTTTGTCCTACCCTCAAAATTGGGCGCCACTTGTGGCGCCCTCTATATTGACTTTCAATTTTTCCTAAGAATGGGTTTCGATAGAGTCGAACATGGAAATTTTCATGGGCATAATGAAAATTTTCAGAAGAAATATTTCAATTTTTTTTTACAAGGTTTTTCGACTTTTTTTCGAAATTTTTATCACGACCCCCCCCATGTTGTATATAGTCAATAGAAAGGATTCCAAAAAAAATGTCAGTTGTGACCTTGAAAAATTTTGATAGGTTGTTATGCCCAAAAAACTGTCAAAATCCGAATTTTCAGTGGTCTAAAAATAGTAAATATCACTCGAAATTTCGAGAAATACAAGTTTTCGTAGTCACCTTTCCAACTGGCTATATAAAATTTTTACGCGGGAACCAGAAATTTACACCCACCTCTCACCAGTCTTTCGATTTATTGTGTTTTCATGCAATACAAGGTGTTGTTAGCTTTAATTTCAATTTTACTTGAGTTGATTCGTTTATTTGGAATTTTATTACCCACTAATTTAATGTTATTAGTGTTAGTTGTTACTGTTTTATAATATAAGGCTATTTTTGCTTTGTAACAATTAAGGGAAATTGATAGGAAAATCAGTTTTCAAAACTGCTTGAAAAAACTGTATATGTCAAAATTTACAAATTTCAAAAAATGATTGTAAATATAAGCTTTTTCTACTCCTATACTATAAGTTATTGCCAATTTTCAGTTCCATAATGATACTCATTATAACACTGGTTTTCATTATGAAACTGAAAAATTGACCAATAGAAATTTATAACCAAGTAGGCAGACCCAATATTTTCTGTAGAACGTTTTGACAGTTTCTAAGAGTTAAGTGTGATTCATGACAGTTTAAATCTGTTGCGTTAGTTTTCAAAAGAAAGGTCGAGCTCCAGACCAAAAATACTTAATGACCAAGGTAATTACATGTTTAAAATTATTAATTTTTGGTTACAATAATTTATTACTAATTTTGTATAACAATAACATTCCTATATACGTTTTATATTAGCTTAATAATGTGGTCCTGTAGCACAGTGAGCAAACGAGCCGCATAATGTTGTTTTCGATCTGTACAATGTACATGCCGGGTTCGGTTCGAGACCCGGTTTGTGCATTTTTTTTATATTTTTTTTCAAATCAAATTTCTTTTTCGTAGCAAAAAATAGTGTATGCAAGTTTCATGTAATGGTTATTAATACACTCGCATTAACTATACGAAACTCTCCTTTGGCTCGTTTCGTATCCCAGTGACACCTTTGTTAAGGAGTCTTGTATAATAAATAAAATATAATGGTAGAAATATGAACTATAGAATATTTATAATATAATGGTGTTTTTTAATTTTGCCCACCCATAAATATTTATGTTTCAAATCTTTTTAAAATGTGGAAAATATATATTGCCTACTTATTTCTATACGTTTTGTACATTGTTAACTCCCAGCATCATTGTACTTACCAAAAAAAGATAACTAAGTTGCTGATAATAAAGTAATATTTCATATTATATCTGAAAAACCATGTCGCATTTAAATAGTCATTCATAAAGTGGAGCATTGTACATCACAACATCACCGATTGAAGGTCTGTTCTCACAAGCATCACAGACAGTCTTTAACAATCCGGATTCGGCGCAAAGACCCTAAAACGTTCTCCCGAGAACGCATTAGGGTCTTTGCGCCGAATCCGGATTGTCAAAGACTGTCTGTGATGCCTGTGAGAACAGACCTTGAGATTCCCACATGACGTCACACGCTGTCGGCTACATGCGCAAGAACATACCGTGAGTAAGTGTATCGTGGTATCTATCCCTATTATTTTTTAATATTTCATCTACTAACGGCTGCAGAAAAAATATTGTACGTAACGCTACCCGAAGTTGATTTTACGGGACTCGCAGGCTTCCATCTACTGCCTACTCATCCCGTAAAATATCACTTTCGGGACTTGTTACGTAAATAACTATTTCGATATCATGAAAATTTTAACTTCTTTGATTGAATTATTACAAAAATTTCGTTAGCAACATTTGCCAGTCGAAGTTATATCAGATTCCTACTACTTAGTATGTCTTTTACTAGATGGCGCAGTCCGTTTTCCACTAGGATTTTTGTCAAAAACTCACTATTTTGATGCTCTATTCGGTCTATAGAGGATAGTTGAGGCAACTCATTCTTTCAAGTGGATTCTTTGAATTATCAATGCCCGATACTCTGTTGACATGTTATATGTTCTATAGATAGATAGATAGATAGATAGATAGATAGATATATTTATTCCACAAAATCACAATATAAAGTACAAAGCATGTAAAAATTCAATAAAATACACAGTGATTTTAGCCTAAGCGTTGGAAACAACAAAAAAAAGAGAAAAAAAAAGTTTTAGTTGAAATTTGTCAGAAAAAATTCTGAGATATTATGAAAAACATACTGATGTAGTAGTTGTTTAATTTTTCTTTTAAATTTTTTGTTTGTAAGATTTTTCAAATCTGAAGGTAAATGGTTATATACTTTAATACCTGAATATAAAGGGCCATTTCGAGTGAGACTATATTTATAGTTTGGAGGTATTATGTCTTGTTTTCGAGTGGGATATTTATGTCTGTCATTTGGGGTAAGAAGTTCATTTTGATGCTTGTGAATTAATAAAGAAGTTTTGTAAATATAAGTGTTTGTCATGGTCATTATTCTATTTTCTTTAAAGAATGGTTTACAAGAAGTTCTAGATTTTAAGTTGAAAAGCGCTCTAATTGCTCTTTTTTGAGTCATGAATACGGAGCCTGCGGATACAGCAGTCCCCCAAAATTCAATACCATATTGCATTATACTATGAAATTGAGCAAAATAGACCGTTTTTGCTACAAATATGTTAGTATGTTGTTTTATTGCTCGCAATGCAAATACATATTTGCTAAGAGATTTATTCAGTTGATTTATATGAAAGTTCCAGTCAAGCTTGTTATCGATGTGTATGCCTAAGAATTTTATGTTGAGAGAAGAGGTGATAGTTTGTTGACCTATATTTATAGCAACTTCGTCAAAGTCTCGATATAGGTTAAAGGATATATTTTGAGTTTTGCCGATGTTCAATGCTAGTCTGTTAGCGAGAAACCAATCCGATACGCCTTGCATGACGTTAGTAGAAGAAAGTAATAGAGAATCTTTGTTTATTCCGTTGAAAATTATACTGGTATCATCGGCAAAAAGAGAAAAATAAGCATTGGGAAAATTTACAACCAAATCATTGATATATATAAGAAATAATGTTGGTCCCAAGATAGACCCTTGAGGAACTCCGCATTGAACATCGACGCAACTCGAGTAGTATTGATCGCACCTGTTATTGACGGTATGATTAATTCGTACGCACATTTTACGGTTCGATAAGTAGGACTCGAACCAATCATGTGGTGCACCTCGAATACCATAATAATACAACTTTTCTAATAACAATTTATGGTCAACGCAGTCAAAGGCTTTTGACAAGTCACAAAATATACCTAACGGATATTGTTTAAGTTCTAAGATTCCATGTAACTTCTCAATTAGAGCAAATGTTGCATCAGTGGTACTAAGATCCTCTCTAAAGCCAAATTGACATTGAGTGAGTATTTTGTATTTATTTAAATAAGAAATTAATTGCTTGTTTGCACACCATTCTAACAATTTTGAAATAGATGATAATAAGGAAACACCACGATAATTGCCCGGATCAAACTTATCACCCTTTTTGTGTAAAGGTATGACTACTGATTTCTTAAAAGCATTAGGAAAAATTCCATTGACGAGCGACAGGTTGAACAAATAGGTTAAAGGTCCTTTTAAAATATCAACATTTTCTTTTATTAATGTAGTTGGGATATTATCTAATCCTGAAGATTTTTTTGGTTTCTGGGCCAAAATGCTTTCTGAAATATCACTTTCTGTCAAAGGATTTAAAAAAAGGGAGCTCGCATTATTTATTTCCATTTGCTGCAGGTAGTTATAGCTACTATTTTTGCTTTGGCCCAGGGGAATTGTTTTGTTGTAAATTTGTTGAAAGTGAAGGTTAAATTTTTCAGCAATTTCGTTAGGGTTCGTTATAAAAATATCGTCTATTTTTAGACATAAATTTTCCATATTACTATGGTCTTTTTTTTCAAAATGTGAAACTAGTTCCCAAGTTGTCTTCGACTTGTTGTTCGATGACATTATCAAATTTTGAAAGTAGATGTTTTTTGCTATTTTTATCGTTGTAGTTAATACCTGACAATATTTTTTAACATATCGCAATATAGCATCATTTCTTGTAAATTTTTTGATTTGCAATAGGAATCTTTTATTTTTTGAAGACTGTTTTATTCCTGGAGTTAACCATCCTTTATATTGTTTTTTATTATTAATTTTTTTACATTTTACAGGAAATGATTTTTCAAAACAGAAACTAATTGTTTCTTCTAAGAAAGTAAATGCTTCATGTTGGTCAGTTTTTCTATAAATTTCGTTTAGAGTAGAATTTTGTAAATATTGTGTGAATTGTAAATTATATATAAATCAGCCAACTCAGTTAGAGTCGAACTGAAAATGAAAAGTCAATAGCGATAATAAAAGTTTTTACAATACAACGCATAAATAAATTTCATTTAATAGATTGGAAATTGAGTGACTCTAATGGATAATACTGGGAATATATAAAAAAATACGTTATTTTATTGATAATAATGGTCACACCAACCCGCCCGTACTGTGATAACTATAAATTGACTTTTAAACTTTGTTCCATCGATCTTTTACCAACTTATGCTGTTAATATTTGTCATGCACTTAAATTAGAGTCAATGGCTGGAAACTCAAAGTTTCTTCGAGAACTTTACTTTGTTGACTACGCAATATTTCAAGGAGGAATAAAAACGAGAAAATAAACGAAATGTGACTGTGTCCTTTTGGATTAACTTAACGTTAAAAATATTGTTGGGGATTATTAGATATAAAAATTGAAAACCCAATTATCACGGAATTGAGCAGAATTACTGAATGTAATATTTATACACAAACTGATTAATGATAAGCTTTTGATTAATTGGAACCATATCATTATTAAGTAGTTTTCAGCTATTTATTGCAAGAGAAATTGTGTGATTTGAAATAGTTATTTTCCTAACAAGTTCGGAAAGTGATACATTCCCGCACGCGACTGCAGTTGACCCGAACGACGCGAAGCGGAGTTCGGGCAAGCGGTCAAGGGCGGGAAAGACACTTTACCCATAAGTTAGGAACGTTATTTTTTCTACGACCGTATATACAAAAAAGTATACCAACTCATTTTTCAAAAGTTATTTTATTTCAACATACATATACAAAGCTTTAACCAAAAACTATTATTATTATTATAAATTATTATTATTAATATTAATATTAGAAACAAAATTAGTTGCATTCTGTAAATTACTCAAAATTGCCGGTCCAGTGGAGTTATTTGGTGTTAACTGGTAAGTAGATGACGTTGATGAGGATGGCATCGGTTGCAGGTCACATAAAGATGACGATGAAGGTGACGGCAAGTCATTTGTAGATGAAAGAATTTCATTTGATATATTTTTCTGATATCAAGCCCGGGTGATTTGATAGTTGTTTTATGACACTACTTCAAAGAATTTACAGGGTTATATCAAAATATCTTCATTATTTTATATTTTCAAAAAATTAAAAATGCAACAAAAAGCTAGAAAAGATGTAGATTTTATTTGATGGACTATTTATTCACCTGTTGTAACAATAGTTATAACTTTCGAAGTGAAAAACTATTTAATAAGGTCAAAAATTGCATAATTTCACTTTCCCGTACTAGTGCGGGTTAAAACGCACGGTCATAAAAAAATAAATTTAATTCAGTGGAGTCTTGCATCACTTTCCCTTCTTTTGTTCAGCTAAACCACGTCTCCTAATCCTATTTTTTTCTATGGAGTACAGGATATCTGTTCCAGATAGATATTTTGGACTGGAAGAATCCACGTTTTGTAAAGTTTTTGATTGTGGTCGTATAATTGGTTTCATTGATACGTTGCACTTACTATTGGTGATTATTGATTATTAACTATAGGAATAGCGGTATTTCATTACAGTGTGTTTAAATTGTGATACTAATAATAAATAAGTTCATATGCATCGTTTTCTCATTAATGATCTCTTGGTAAGTAATATTTTCTCGTTGAAATAGTGTGTAATGTCGATTAACTTCAATTTTTGTCTTGAATTTGGCTAGAAGTGGAAAACCTTGTATATACACAACGGTGGTGAAAACTATTATTATTGACCGAGCACCAAAATTAAAAAACTAAGGTGCGAGGCTTATGAATGTCACCACCGTGGTGTGTATAAAATTTTTTGGTGTAATATACTATTATCCACTACTGGCTGTGAAGTTGAGAACTATTGCTCCTTCTAGCCAACTGAGAAGTTTCTCTATTAGTAGTTGATGATTTTCTATTCCTAGGAGATTGTCTTTAACATATTTGCTGCTTGAAATTACCTATCACGATAAAATTATTTAAATAAAAATGTCAAAATTCACGCTCAACCAAAAATGACTGATGACATTACGAGTACGTTCATAATAGGTGTTTTCGATTATTCACTTTTGGCTGATGGGAGCAGCTCGTAGTGACTGAATTTCGTTCGTTCATTACCGGGCGTGACGCCTAATTATACCTTCCCCTTGCTCCTTGAGCACATACCGAAAAGTATGAGCTTCACGCTACGGACATTAAATAAGTATTTGACGTTTGACCGGTTTGACGTTTATTTAGAGGTTAAGATTGTGCCGATTACGATTTAAACCTTACTAAAAATATCTAAACATATGCAAAATTATATAAAAAACATTATAATTGACAACTGTTCTTCTAACAACACAGGAAATTAAT
>CAJUYH010010473.1:0-12205 GCA_910591685.1 Galerucella tenella
AATGAATGATTTATTACTCCTCGTACTTTCTGTACAGACTATATTATCATTCGCACATCCGCACATGTACAGCGCATAGTCAGTCCGTAGATTCGTCAGCAAGGGCATACGGCGAGCCCGTGCGCACTGCTTATCATCAGGACTGACCATCAGGTCCATGTGTAACAGCTATGGAAACTGTTCGGCAACGGATAAACGTGAACGCCGCCGGATATTTCTATTAAAGAATATTTTTTATGACGGATTGTCCGGCTCGGCGCCGGACGGGACGCCGTGACGGGACTGATTTGTTTGAATCGACCTTTAGGAGGCGATCACCAGAGGAACATATTCGGTCATAAGCTCGAGCGCCTGATTTCGGTCAACTTATAAGTAATTAATGTATACGAGGGGCTACTTATTAATATCCTAATTTGTTCATTATGCGTTCTGTATCTCTGCCTACTGTTTTGACGTCCAATACGGATTTTAGATTACAGAAAACAACAATCAAATTTATCTTTTATACACTTTTATTATGATTTTAAAAAGTCTCGAACGTTAACCTAGACCTGAGATGTGAAATGTAGATGTCGGATGAAATGGAAATGAAATCGTGTTCGAGTCGTGTTGTAGGTAGTTGCTGCATTTTTAGCGGCAGTTAACAATGAAAGAAACGACGATTTTTATCGACACATAGATGTCTGCTATACTACCAAAGCGCCATTCTTTAATTTATCTGATCTCCACTTCTTCTTGTTTGTTTTAGAGATGGGCGAAGTCAAAATGGTGAATCATTGTGTTAAAAAGCAGATTTTTTTAAACTTTAAGTTGTTTTTTTTGTCAAAACTGTTGACAACAAGTATTTTTGTATAAAGTAACACGTTCTCTATGTTTAATAATATAAAATTATATTATAAGGTGAGCTGTAGTCTGTTTCTTATTGTCTGACAGCACGCGAAAAGGTCACAGATGCTAGTCAGGTAGTAAACCATAAGCGTCACCGTTCATCTAAGGAATTTATTTACTATTTAATTTTATACCCGATCTGATATATAAAGGTAATATGAATCTAAATTCGGTTAGTTAAAACAACTTGGTAATTTCCAAGAAACATTACAATAGGGTCCTACTAGGTATTGTCCTAATGACTACTTAGAAATTTTGCAGGTATATACGGTGAAACTTGGTCTCGCCCAAATTTGTATAATTTGTTTTGCTCAGAATCACTTACGTTCCATAAGTGTTAACTGTGTTGTGAAAAATGTCTTCAAGTTTCACCCCAGTAAAGTGTAAGAGCGTGCTTAGCTCACAAACGAAGACTGTAGTGTTAAATGTGCATGATGCTGTTGTACATCAAATGCCGGCTGCTACTGTTAGAAATATAGTTTCGACATGTTCCAATATGACAGGAGATAGTGAACCTACTATTTACAGGCTTCTAAGGGAGAGGAAAAATGGAAATATATCTCCACCTAAAAAGTTAACTGGAAGAAAACCACTTGACCTTGAGGAACATATGCAAAATACAATAAGACGAAAAGTACACGAATTATATTTTAAAAAAGAGATCCCAACCCTGGACATAATTCTAAGAATGGTGGAAGAGGACGAGAATTTGCCTGACATAGGGCGAAAAACTTTGTGGAAAATATTACACAAATTAAATTTTACTTGGGAGAAGCAAAGTCGCAAATCAGTGCTAATCGACAACGAGCAAATAATATGTTGGAGACGACAGTATTTATGAGATATCCGAAAATACAGACAGGAGGGAAGACAAATCTATTATCTAGATGAGACATGGCTCAATGAAGGACATTCAGTGAAAAAAATATGGCAGGACAAAAGTATTAAAACCAGTCATCAAGGTTTCATAGAAGGTTTATCTACTGAACTGAAAACTCCTATCGGTAAAGGTCGTCGACTAATAATAACGCATATTGGATGCAATCAAGGGTTCGTTGAAGGTGGTTTACTGGAGTTTCAGTCAACATCAACCAAAGACTATCATGAAGAAATGACTGCAGATGTTTTTGAAGAGTATTTTACACAAATGGTCGAATTAATTTCAAATAATGCTGTAATCGTTATGGACAATGCCACTTATCATTCGCGATTAACAGAAAATCTTCCATCTACCTCTTGGAGAAAAGCTGATATTAGAAACTGGTTAATCGTAAAAGATATACCATTTGAAGATGATATGTTGAAAAAAGAACTTTTAAAGGTTGCTTCAGATCTACAATTTAACAAGTTTGTTATTGATGAAATAGCCAAGAATCGTGGGATAACAGTGCTTCGTTTGCCGCCATACCATTGTGAATTAAATGCGATAGAGTTAATATGGGCCCAAATGAAAGGTTATGTAGCTAGACATAATAAAACATTTAAAATGAAAGATGTTCGTGAACTAATGAAGTACTCATTGACAACAATAACTGAAGAGAACTGGAGAGATGCTGTAAATCATGTAATTAAAGAGGAAGAGAAAATGTGGGTTCTAGATAACCTCATAGAACAAACTATAGAACCGATAGTGATCTCTCTCGACGAGTCTTCGGATGATTCTTGTATGGCCAGCGAAGATTATAGATTGAATTTTATATTTCCTATAAATAGTATGTTTACTTTACTTGACATACATTAATTCATTGTCAATAAATTTGAATTATGAAAATTAAACTATATTTTCTTTAATTAATTTAATTTAATAAAAATGAAAATGTAACTTGTTTATAGGCCTGAACGAATGAATTTTATTTCAACTGTAATGTCGACCGAATCTAATTAAATAAGCAGAATAAACTAATATCGTAATCTCCGCCACTGCCTAATATTTATCGTTTATCTGGCATTGTTCAGTTTTATTACCATATTGTATTTTCAGCTGAAACAGGGATGTATAGATAACCAATAAAGACACCTACTTGTTTTGCATTAGAATTTTAGTATTCACTTGTAAAATTCTTAGGATCACTCTGTAAAAGATAAATTTCTATTTGAATATTTAATGAGGCTACTGTGCTGTCAGACATTAAGAAATAGAGTATAGCCAAGCTTTACACCCATGCTCAATCCTTTAAGAGATGGGATGGAACCAAAGGATGCAGTCTTGCCAGGATCACCCTGGGCGACCCTGGGAAGCTGGCGTCGAAGAAATAATTGGCGATGACCAGGAAAAACCTACGTTCAACAGTAGGATTTTTGACTGGCCACTGTCAACTATGGAAACACCTCCATACTATGGGGCTAGTGGACACACCTCTATGCAGGATGTGTGAAAAGGAAGATGAAACTCTCTTATTCGAGTGTCCGGAGCTATCGTTAATAAGAGAGTGTGTGTTCGGTGAGTCTTGGCCTACACCTGCCGATATAAAGAAGATGTCTCCTAGTGACCTGTCCACCTTCCTAGGAAGGACCGAATGGACGATTACCTAGGAGGACGACATCCTCGGGAGGATGTACAATGGGTCACATGTGGTCAAGTGCTGTGAGCCTACACTCCTCCCTACTTTACAGATACAGATACAGAAGGTGACTCGTCTACTGAGTGTTTAATAAACAGAGTTAGATTATGAGTTAAATAATTAATATTATTAAAATTCCTAAATGTAGTATAATTTATAGGATTGGAATTGTGGCGTAGGCATTTAAATTGCTCTTTTTTGCTGTTTTGAAGATCAAAAGCTTTTGCCTAATGATGCTAGAATCTCACGGAATTCGATAAATACACTGCAATACACAAAGAAAAGTTTTTTTTAGGTTACAATTACAAGAAAAATGGCATTAAAACTAATCAATTAGGGACGACATCACGGAGTCGACATTAAAATATATTTAATTGTCTCCCCGACCATCGAGTTATTTATATAAAGCGACGTGAAACGGCGTAAAAAAAATTTAAAATCGTGTGTGGTGTGTACACAACAAATACCAACATATTGGTACAACCATTTACAACCGAAAAGGTATCACGTACGAAATGTCGACAACGAAATAAATGAAAATAGAAGAGAGAACGATCGAGAGAGGATAAAATAGCTGGTTTCTACTACCGACTACATGGTAAAAAGTTGAAAAAAAGAACGATCAAAGGACCACTTTTTGATCGCGATGACCAAAAGCTCCATAGACGGCGAAAAGGGTAATATATTTAAAAATTTAATCGACATAATTTTGTAGCTACAAAGCTACGTATTTATTGATTTCCTAGGGAAATATTTGTGAATTTTAATAGTAGTTTGTACAACTAGTGCGCAAAGCGTCACTTTTCCCACGAGCGCGGAAGTTTGCGGCCACAAAGTGATTTGCGTACAGGTTGTACACAATATTTTTTCTACAACCACATTTATTAATAAAAGAAATACAGTAATTTATATAGTTATTTTATTTAAACTTTGAACAGAAAGAACTTACAATATGAAAATAAATAGAAATTTTACACCAATAAGATATTCACTATAAGGTTGAATTGTCAAAGGAAGTTGACAGGTCATGTAGCTTCGTTTGACATTTCGGTGAGGAAAAGTGCCATAGCGTGTACTTTTCGCATTACTTTTCCAACAGTTATCAAAAGAATTGAGAAAAGACCTGCTTTGCGTATAAAAATTTGTGTAGAAAAGCGTGTTTTGCATCGTGGTTGTAGGAAAAAGTACTTTTATATAATTCCGCTATCAAATGTGACACTTTAAGTCACTCTTTGACGTTAGGTAACGTAACATTTTTTATAACCTTCATATATCAGTTATGAAAAGTAGTTATGTAAAAACTTTACGTAACTGTTATGTTTCAGCATATATAGAGAGATACTACATGAGTTCCAAAAGAATAATTTATTAATTAGGTACTGTCAAAACTGACAATTACCCCATTATTTTAATTCAATAGTATTTTAAGATTTATAAGCATTGAAAAAAACATTATTAAGGACACAGTTATTTAAAGTAAGTCAATTTTCTGGGTGAATACTTCATAGTAACAATACTTCTAAAACCATTTGAATCCACTTCAATATTATCATTGTAATTAAAGATTTTATTGAATATTATGAAAGAGCGGAATTAGATAAAACGTTGTACGTAAACACGTTATGAAGAGAGCGACACTGTTCAACTCGCGTAATTTGCAGAACTCGCTAGCGCTCGTTTTGGCAAATATTAAACTTGTTTGACAATATAGTTAGCTCTTTTCATAACTAGATACGTAAATAACTATTCTAGCACGCTTTACTAAAAATGGCAATTTTTACAGGAAATTGTAAAGTAAATTCTAGAAACCCCTTAAAATGCTTATTGGTGCGCTTGTGGTACATAGTCGGGATGATCTTAAACCTACAATTTGTGTGAATCGTATCTGAAACCGCAAATGATAAGATAAATCTGTACAAATGCTGGAAGTCAAGATCTATTATGTTTTACAACTACAGAAAATAGAATTATAATTTGATTTATTATCAAAGATAAAGAAAAACGAATTTTAATTTTCAATTTAACTCGTCCTGTAGTTAGTCGTGTGGTGAGTGGGTATTTCACCAAACAAATTCACCTTCTTAACAAAGCCGATTAGTCTATTTGGTGAATGATATTTCAGGTCCGAGGGCGAGAGACAGACCCTGCCAACCATCCGATACCTGATTCCATCCGCGGCGAAGCAAGCACAAATTATATGCTATGCTGTTTCATCATCTTCCAGACAAAGACGGCTATTAAGTCGGATCTTACGACGGTCCAAGTTTTAACATATGATGATTCAGATGACAATGGCCTGTTAGACAAATTAGGTCATGCCTGCTGTAGTCTAACATTTTTCGAAAGATGTATAAAAGCCTTTGAATGAACCAATCCTGGTAAATTATTGGTCCTCAAAGATGACGTCACGAAATTTCAAAAGGTAATTTGGTCCCCATGACTGACAGGTATAAATTCCCTACAAGTAATTTCGTCCCCGCAATCAGGTATATGCTTTCGGTTCAAAGAAGAAATAAAATCAAAACATGAAAATAGCTTAAAGGTTTTAATTTCAACTCTATGGCATGAACATATAAATAATTTTTACACAAATGAGAATTTTAAAAATTTTACACATTTAAATGAAATACATGTTAAAAAATGAGTTTTATCTATTTCAGAGTTTTTGTATTTTTCTATAAGGTTTTAAATAAATTTTTGACGATTTCTAATTTTAGGGTCTCTTACACATAATGTTTCAAATGACCACTTTGCAACTTGATATAAGTTTCGATTTGGAATTCATTTAATTTCTCAAGAAATGTTATTATATTTGGATGTTCTTTGTAAAATGAATCGTTAAAAGTTCTGTGAAAAGCTTCGCAAGCGTTTGTTGTTCGCGTGAGATCAGACGAATTTTTGGCCCAAATTGTCGGTGGAAGAAGAGATTCTTCATCAACATAATTCTCGATTAGATAATCAGCGTACTTCTCCAATCTCATGTCATTTGGTCTATTTTCGAATAGTTCGAACGCAACGCAATCACCCACTTCATTAGGATCTAAATAAGTAAGAACAAAAGTCAAGTGCAACCACCTACCAATATCACTGCTCGCATCGTTATATTCCACAACTAGACCGATAGTTTTAATTTTCCGGAACCATGCCTGGGCGAGATGAAATCTGCATCCGATGATTTGGGTGGAAGGCCAAACTTTTCGAACGGCTTTATGTATGGCCATTTCAAAATCGCACACTATGTCCTTAAAATCGAAGTTAATATTAATTTTGGAGCACTTATCTTGAACCAAAAGAAACAGTCTTTCGTATGTTTCCGATTTTTTATTGGGTAGAAGGCATACCATTAAAGGTATGTAATATCCGTGTAAAAAACCGTGAATTGTAATCATTTGTGTGAAATATTTGGCACAATAATCAAATGTGCCGTCGACGTAGATTCGTTGCGTTTTCCCCAGAGCTTCAAGATTTGAAAGACACGTAAAAACAATGATATTATTTAACACACAATTAATAAAAAGGAATTGTTCATCACGCGAAGTTTTTACGTCAATCGAATTCAAAATTTCATGTACATCGTTAATATTTTTCGGAAGCGCTGGTATGAACTTACGTCGACTATTATACATATTCTTCCTAACGTACTCGACGTCCCTGGTTGTTAGTGTCGCTGGTAAATTTTCTTTCAATGCCATACGTATAATTTTTGACGGTTTTTCAGAAATATCGTCAACAGCTTTTCTCTTGCAGAAACTGTTTGCCTATTTAACGTTGAAATGTCCGCAAGATGACAGTGTTCGGATGAAGTTTTAGTCACGAATATTGCACTTGATACACCTAATGTATAGATACAGGCCTTACATTTTCTGTTGGTACATTTCCAACTTTTTTGTGGAAATTAAACTTGTAACCGTTAACTACAAGTAAATCCTTGCCACGATTACTTTTAATAATTTTCACCTCCATAATTTGCTTTCTCACAACAATTCACACGTACTCAAACTAAGTAATAATTCAAATGATTGCAAATTATAATAATATAAGGGTTTTATATCCGTCTAAACTACCTGTTATTCCTAAAAATTTCCAAGAAGCAGAAATAATTATATTTTAGTTTGGGGGCGAAATTACCAGCCGGATTATCGAAGTGCCTGGCTACCAAAGGATTAACACGGGTAGCGGGGACCAAATTACCCATCCCCTGTAAATCACGTTATATAAATGACGTCATTGGTCCGAGACATTAGGAGGTCATTATCACGTCATTGAACTGGTTATTTCTGGACATTTCATGACCACGTTTCGACGTCATTTTCACGTAACCTTGCTACCTGGGTTATTGGGTTGTCCTATTGAGGAGAGTCTTTTTTGGCAGTCTAAAATCAATTTCGACGTCACACGGTGAGAGCTAATGCCCGTACTTATAAACAAGTCTTGAGACTGAGCACGGGCTTGAGCATCAGTTCTTGACAAATTTTACAGCCTCAAGTCTTGTTTATAAGTACGGGCATAAGTGCTTTCAAAGTCGCTTGGCTGTCCGAGAAATTTTTTACTGTTCTATGTATGAGATTGGCTTGCTCCAATCTCTCCCCACAGTTAGAGTCATAAAGCACAGTACCTATTCCAAGCTTTTGGTAGAAACTTTTCGGACACCCTCTGTAATTTATGTATCAAGATACTGGCCTATAAAAATATACAATCCCCTCGCTATCCTTTTCGTATTTAATTACAGATCTGCTGAATTGATTTATGATTCGATTAATTAAAGGGTTTCAACAACTTTTTTTTGAAATGCATCTTCTTTAATAACAGTGGTATTATTTTTAATAAAATCCTTGTTGAGGCACAAAACAATAGTAGGTTATAACAAAAATATAACCTTTAATGATAGTACGTATTTAATTTTCTATGAATTTGTAATGAATTTGATGGATTTAATGTTTTCCTCGAAATTGACCGTGTACCTTGAAACGGATTATTTTTAAAATAGAGTACAGATCGAATCGAAGTATTGTATACATTCGATTACTGGGAATCGTAGTGTTTCTCCGAAACATTACATCACAAGAACAAGGGATTTGTAAATTTATTGAACTCATTGGCAGCAAATCACAATAGCAATATTAAATATACTGATAAACTCATGTTAAGACTATAAAAACTTCTACTATAAAAACGTTGACCTCAACTTTACTTTTTATAACTTGTTCACTTTGTTTTTTGTAGCAAATTCGTCATATTACAATAATTATTACACAAAAAATATATATAATTCTAAACTGCCTACTCCATCTAGTATGTAGTAGCAGAAGTAGTAATCAGACTAGTAATAGCACTAGCAATTCATTTTCTTAACATTAAATTACTTGCGCTATCTAATGGTTGGTAGCTAAAGCATGTAGCATATTACATTTTTAACTTAGTATTAAACATAATATTGTTATCATGAAATCTATCAGTTGAAATGTGTTCAGAGAATATAGTTTAAAAGGTGTTTATTTCATTGATTTAGCTTTATTAGTTTTTAATCTATTAGTGTCGTCATCTATGATATAAAAGCTCAACTACGATGGTCTGAAATTCCTGTAGTTAGTTTAATTAATTTCTGGAGAGAGCGCTAGATGGCAGAGCATATCAGATTTCAAATTAATAATATTTTTATCAAAGTTTTTCAGGTGATAATGGATATTTAGTAAAAAAATACATAGTCGTAGTTTAAGTGGATTGACTACGGGAAATTGTTTTTGAAAAACATGAAAAATGTCAAAATTTTAGGAAAATGATTACACTAGAAAACTTTTAATGCTATTTTTTATATAGAACATTTCGATTGAGAATATTAACGTCTTCCCAACTTCAATTATTTGAAATACTGAAAAAGTACGCCTCTGTTCATTTTAATTATTCGCCACACTATATTCAACAATGACCAAAAATCCCACTTGAGCAAAGATCATTAATAATGTAAAATAAATAAAGCTCTCAACAAATTTATCTTTGGTCAATACGGATATATCAACTTTAAACAGTGACTGGACAAAAACTGAAATAAAAAGAAAATTCAGTGATTTGCCAGCACATAATTTAAAATGGATGTAGGTTATGACAAACTTAAAAACGAAAATCCCAAGAAAAACGCCAGTTTAATCAAAAAACTATTTTTTGGGTAAGTTTTTCATTATTGTTATGGTCAATAAAGTGATTCAAGATGATAGAAATTAAATATGTCTTATATCTTAGTAATATGCCTTCAATTTTTGTTATTTAAAAAGTAAAACATTTTTTCTAATTTTGACATATAAAGTGACACTTTTTAAAACTGATTAATATTATGAAACGTCTTACTTTTTGTAACTAGTTGCATAAAGTGAAATTTTATGCAATTGGTGACGAAAAATGTATTTCAAAATTAGTGACAAAAAGAATTATTCTATTTATTAAACTGTTATAATACAAGTTAAAAACATAAATTATAAATTAATTAATTATTATAACTATTAATAACACAATTATTGCAATTATTCAAATTAATTCCCGACGACATATTTTTTTCATTGCTCGAACTTGCTGTTATTTGGGAAGCAGCGCACATTGCATTAGATGTTTCACCAAATATTTCTTGCGCTATAAGTTTTTTATTATTCATAGAATTTTCAACACATCCCTCCGGTGGCAGAGCTTCTTCTGAAGCAGTGGCCATTATATAGAACAGGATTTGAAAGACCAAGAAATTGTGTAATAACTTTTGGCAGACTGCTAAATGTGTTAATTCCCACAGGATTTCTAGTACATTTTTCATTCGCATATTTTACAAAAAATCTGTTGTGTTTAAGAACCTGGGGACGCAACTTAATATATTTTCTTAATATTTCAACAAGATTCGTATTTTCAATGTCTCCAGTGGTAATTGCAAACTGCCGTATAACTTTTGTTTTTAAAGGAGGGATATCAACACGAAAATGGCTTCCTTCGTCAATAACATTTTCAACTGGAAGAAATGTTAATTCTGCTTTTCTGCATGCTCCTGCAATTCCAATTATCATTGCAGCCTTAGCCATTAAGTATTCTTTGTCATCAGCTTCCACTAAAAATTTGGCAAAATCTTCTTTAATAAAAAATTTTGACTTTTTAGCACTGTACCCGTCCGCTTGCCTTTTAATATATGCTACCTAATTTGTATATTTTTTTATATCAATATTCCTTTTCAGATTTAGTTCAGACCTTAACATTGAGTAAAGTGTCCATAATGTGGAAACTTTTAGATCTTTCTTACCCTCAAAATATGCAAGTAAAACTCTCTCATTAACATGTTTAATTTTCTTCTCATCACGCCACGTAACAAATTTTTCGTATGCCAAATCATAAACTGACTGACTTTTTGGGAATTACTGATAATAGAGCATTACCTGCTGCCTCTTCAATATCGCTTGGTAGCTGTTCAGAACTTGAATCACTCATTTTAAAAAAATAAAACTAAAAATATATCAATTTCGCTAAAAACCTTCCGTCTAGACTTTTTTACAAAATGTCAAACTGACAACTAACATGAAGTAACAGCAACAAACTAAATTTATGTTTTCCAAATTTTTATCAATTATATTAAATTTTATTTTTTTATTACTTTCTTCAAAATTAGAAAAAATCTTGTATGCAATACGTTACGAAATGAACTTTTGTGTAACTTGTGAGTTTTTGCGAAACTCACTTCGTTCGCTCCGCAAAAATCTCACGCGTTACACAAAATTAGGCATTTCGTAACTGATGGAATAAATAGCTATTTTACGTAGAAAGGGGTTTTTAGATATTTTTTCTACTCCATACAAAGATATAAAATTATTTGAAAATCAGTTTCTGTAAACCTGCTAATTTTGAAACATAAACATAAACATAGATATCTTTTGCATGAGCATAAACTTTATGTGAAAAATAACGTGATCTGTCTGTATCTGTAAGAATTTGAAGTTTGAGTGACCCCACAGCACATTTTAACACAAGTTTAAACAAAAACTAATAGGCTGCCATTATCCCTCAATTACCTATCTGGATTACTGCACAGTTCCTGGGAAAACAGTTTCTTGGAGCACAGTTTCCTTGCATAAAAACAGTTCTGGAGATACAGTTTCTGGGAATAACAGTTCCTGAAAAGTCTGATTGTTCTCAGGGTCACAAGTTCCTGTTTGACAAAAAAATTCTTCTGGGTCACAGCTCCAGTTCCTGTTAAACTGAGAAGTTTCTTAAATATCGTTCTTGCAGTAAATCCGTAGTACCTACATCCACAGCCACATCATCTTCATCTTCAAAAAACTGTATTATTGTGATGAGTATTTTTTTTTTGTATTCGCTACTAACCCTTTCTATTAAATATTGTAAATTTCAATACCGTAAATATATACATTTTTTTTACTCTGTTAGTTTTATTTATTATACAGAAACTTTAAGTCCTTTTTTTTAAACAGATTAAAAGTTAGCTGACCTAATTGATTAGTTAAGCAAGAACCTGCGGTATTTAACATCATTTAACATCATTTAACATCATTTTACATCATTTAACATCATTTAACATCATTTAACAACATTTAACATCATTTAACATCATTTAACAACATTTTGTTTTTTATTGGCGCCCAACGTGGGGCAACATCATAATTTAATTTGCGAAATTGAGCAACTTTTGTTTCATTGGCGAAAAATAAAATATCTGTGTTTCATTGGTCACTGATAGCCAGGCATTGCTGAAGGCTATCAGCAATCCTACCACG
>CAJUYH010010474.1:0-12205 GCA_910591685.1 Galerucella tenella
ATTATGAAACTGAAAAATCGACCAGTATTTTTTTAAATTTAATTGCAAATGTACAATCTACTCAATAAGTATCCAGTAATAAGTACCTAAGTGATATGGTTTCTTGCTAAATGACTTGAGGCGGGCACCATCCACTGATGGATCTCCGTTGATTACTCGATGAGGTCTTCTGGTCAGCGTCTCTCTGTTCTATTGGATCTGTGTAAAGTTTGGATATTGGTTTATTTTGATGTTTGGAATACCGAGATCAGTATGTAATGTATGTTTGCTTATAAATCAAATTGACCAAAATAAATCTAGATTTTTAAATAACCATGTAGGCAGACCCAAGATTCTTTGTAGAATATTTGACAGCTTCTAAGAGATTAGTGTTTTATGACAGTTTCAATCTTTTGCGTTAGTCAAAAGATAAATATCTTCCACTGAAATCGCTGAAAAAGCAAAAATGTGTCCAATAGTTTATTACCTGCAAAATCAAAAAAGGTATATAATACATTTTATGGTCAATTAATGAATTGGAGGGTAGCAAGAGAAGTATCATCCTTTTCTGGAAACGTGTTTCTGGTGTACATTGAAGAACTCTCAATCAAATTGAAATCCTCATCTCTCTGGACACATAAGTTTTGAAAACCCAACTTAACAATAAATATAAAACTGATATTAGCAAATATCCAAAATTGCAGGCATTTTTAAGAAAAAAGTCCGAAGAGTATAGCAGGAAAAAATTGAAAAAAAAGCAATGCTGGGCTTCTTTGTTCAATGCAATCATGCAAATAGCTTCTACAGAAAAGGTCGCCGGTGTCACTGTTTCCGTATTTTTTAAAATTCTTCCTGGGATCTATAACACTATCAATTACCAACACAATGACCAATTTATTATACAATGGGTTGATTATGGCAGAAGCTGTAAATTTGCATTAGAAGATATATGGTTCCTTTTGAGACAATGCTGGAGAAGGGACCAAAATATTGGATGTTTTCCTGATCCATATCAATATCTCTTGTATAAAGTAACGTAGTCTGTCGAATTGTCCAGTTATTTTCGATCCAAAACTAAATGGAAGCACTGCAGCGCTTTCATCGTCCACTCTATCAAAATGATTACAAAACTAATACATGTTTAATTTTCGATTTAAACAAATGTGACATTGGTATATTACTTACTTTGTAGGTAAACAGACATTTTCAAAAAATATCTTTATTTTTCTAATTACATGTGTGAATACCCAATATGAGATAGGTACGTAGCTCAATATCTTATGGCTTCAAAAATGTTCGATTTTCCTGAAATTACGAATACTAAATTGAAAGAAATGCAGATATAAGCGAACTGCTGCAAGAAATGGGAAATAGATAGTGCAAGAAATCTCACATTCGCCAGGCAGTCGCACTGGCATAGGATGTGCTCTGCAGTTTCCTCCTCTAGGTAATAGAACTTGGAACATGGCTTTGTCTGTTTACCCCTTTAACTTTGCGTGCCTGTTAAGCTTACAGTGCCGTTAACATACCTACTATGGCTTCTAGAAACAATGAAATATGGAGTTTATATTGACATTATTGAGTGACTGAAATGTAGATGCCCTCATACTAATTGCAGTTTGTGGTTATTTACTTTTCTACCTCATCCCTACTCTCTAAACGTGCCGCTGTATCGCACTACACTCGTTCGACCCACCGCAGTATGGATGTATGTAAAACGATCAATTGGAGATAATAGCATATTCCACCATATTTTTCTTTGCTTTGTAGCTACCTACTGCCATAAATGGATTGATTATTCTGGTTATATTTTGAAAATGCCAATTTAAATACTGAATTGAACTATATTTTGTGTTAGACACGAGAAACTTATTCAATGATTAAACTGACCTTATTACGTGAAATATATCCAATATCTTACCAAAAATAAAAAATACGAGACATTCTACTTAAG
Source organism: Galerucella tenella (assembly GCA_910591685.1). NCBI lineage: Eukaryota > Metazoa > Arthropoda > Insecta > Coleoptera > Chrysomelidae > Galerucella > Galerucella tenella. The sequence goes on from CAJUYH010010474.1 coordinate 1,934, forward strand.
TTTTTCGTGATAAAACGTGAGTGGACGTAACTTATGTGTTGAACACGAGAAATTATATAAAAAAAATAAATTTACCGAATGTGGCTATAAACGTGAAATAACCCACATTCGTGTTTTTCGGATAGGGAATAGGTAAAATGGAATGGACTCACCCAATTTTTCTTCTAACGTTGTCTTGTATTACTTTATGCCTTACAGCTTGCAAATACGACTCGATGTGACCAAAACTATGATTTTCCAGTTTTTTTAAAACTCGAAGAACCAATGAATTTATGTACGTTTTAACTAATAACTACAACTTTAATTTTCCTATTTTACAAGAGCTATTTCATGTCATAGATGTTATAGAATCTTCTGCAAGAACGACAAGTCTGTATTATGTTATCTCTGCTACCTATCTATCCAGGGAGGTATATAAGGGGGGGTTTTGAGGGTTCAAACCCTCCCCATAGAAAATACAATAAAGGTACAATAATTTTTTATTAGCATACTGCCGCAATATGAGTATTCATCGGAATGTGGCAATAGAAATAGATTCCTCAACAATTGTGAATAATTTAGCTGAAGAGGTTAAATTTACTTTTGTGAGATTGATTTTATGTTTTAATAAAAGCTTCAATTTTCAATCATCTATCACTTTTTAAAATAGGTGCTCCCAAATTAATATACAGGTAACATCTCGGCTGGTATGGGAATGCGGCGAAGAACTTAAAAGACTGGCGACTCGGAACAGTGTAACACTGGAGTGGGTCTCCCAGCTCACAAAGGAATCGCTGGCAATGAAAAAGTTGACGAACTCGCAAGAGCAGGATCGTCAACATTGATGAACGGACCCGAACCATCTGTGGGCATCCCCAGATGCTCCACTAGGTCATGGTTAAAAGGGTGGGTCAAAGAACAATCCATAAAACTCTGGAAGAATACGCCCAGGCAAACACATGGGAAGAAATTTATAAAAGAACTATCAAAAAAGTAGCAAAAGAACTGCTCTCAATGAGCAGGAACAAACTACGCACCATAACGGGGCTTCTCACGGGAGACTTTCCCACAAAGGAGCACCTGAACAAAATAGGGCTGTATAACGGAGACCTCACATGCAGGAGATCCAAAAGGACACTGAAACAGCTCTGCACATATTATGCAACTGTGAGACGCTGGACCACAGGAGGCAAAAACTAAATGGAAGACCCCAAATGACTCCAGAAGACTTCTACAACCAATCAGTAAAGAACCTGTATGAGCTAATACAGGAAACGGATTGGCTGAATAGGCTGTAGTCAGAATGTTAGGAAAATCCACAATAAGCCCAAGAGGCTGAGGTGGTGCCGGCGAAGGGACGGCTCCTTTAAAAAATATATAAACATGGTTATAACCATTTCAGCAGAAAGGGGCAAAACGAAAAACGATGTTTAAAAATACTTTTAGATGTAGCCAAGTCAAACAAATAATTGAAAAAAAACTTAACATTATTTCTTGAACTTGAAAAATTGCTTTAGGTCGTGGCACTCAATTTTTTTGCCTTAGGCGGTGCCTTCAATAAAGCTTTCCCCTTCTAAACCTATCAGATAAAAAAAAACCAAAACCCTTCCCATGTAAAAGCTATAGCTACGTGACTGTATCTATCTATCTATAACAACCTCGTGGCTCGTTTTCCTTCGGTTCCTCGTACCGCGCACTCACACTGATCGACCACACAGGAGTGTGCTTACAAACTATATTGTGTAATACCGGCGGTCGTTCAAAACACTCAAATGTAATATTTGAGATCCACAAATTTCTGAACCCACCGTAAAAGCTGCTACCCCAGAGAACACCTTGGCGCTGAATTTTAGAACCGGAGCCTGCAAAGTAGAATCTACCCTGTGTGTCCCTGAAAATAACAAGAAGACAGCGTAGCTGGCTGTCACCACCCACGAGTGCGTGGGAAACAGGAATCGACGACTCCCGTAAGATAATGTCCGAAAGGAATGAATTCGGCCTCCGCTGCTATCAGTTGTTGTCGATAATGAGAGGTCTTTGCGTATATGGCTACGTCGGGTATAGGGATAGGATGAGGAAATGCCGGGAGTCTTGTGCCACTAATTTATTGTGTATGGGGCACCTGTTTGTGAAGTAAACTAAGCTTATATTGAATTTTAGTAGGTTTATTAAACTAAGAAAGAAAACTAGAATAAAATGAAATACGGATGTGACAAAAAAACAAAAAATTACTTATAGATATTAAAAGAAACAAACTATGAATAAGCTAATTACTCAGCTATTGAAAGGGGCGAAAGCCTCAATTATCGTTACGTACTCAAAATATATTATCTTTCATTGAATAATCAATCTCGCTACTCGAGAGCTTTTCGGTGTGGGCTTAATGCTCCTTACACCTTACTTTTAGGGGATTACGATTGAATCCCTTGCATCAGCAAAAACTCATACACATATACAATTTTAAAGTGAAATATAGAACGAATATGGGTGCGAAGTGGCAAAGAAAATACTGGCTAACCAGTATACAAAAATATTTGTTACACAGTTAGTACAAAGTTCAAACTTACCCATCTGTAATAGGGTGCTCTTCAAGGGCGGAAGGCTGCTTACCCGGGCGGGCTCGATGGCACTTACACACTCACACCGAACGAGTTAGGCTTTTAAGGAACCTGTTCGCTTCTAGCGAACCTTGTTTAAGTCGAGGTTTCTTTTGATAACGAAGACCCTTTGCAGCGCTTACAGTAGACGCGTGCTTATTAAATTTATTCAAGTGGTGAGAAGGAACTTAGTTTAAACTCAAAACTACTTTAGAATACAAATTTACCATAGCTCGCTGACCGCGAACTATAAGGGCAAGCGCTCGCAACCGTGATCTTCACCCAACGCTTGCTCCTTCCTTCTACCTTTTCCGGCTTTTGGCGTTTTTTGCCCAGTCAGCTTTTCTCCATTTTTGACTTGGTGCTCTTTGATTGGACACCCGTGTACTTTGTACCTATCTCGCTACTCCCTTTAGTCATCGGAATCGTGTTTTCGACACTCGGTTCCATTTGGGTTACTTTGTAATTTTGTCCAAAATATTATATACTTATATACAATAACGAAGAATAATAATTTGGAAAATTATGTAAGTACTACTAACCGACAAAATCGTCTTTAAACATTTGTTGTTAGGTTAGGTTAGGTTAAACAGTTGATTGTGGGTGGAAGTCAGTGGAAGTATCTTTCAACGGCGTTACAGTTCTCTTCATGTTCTCATTAAATCTGCAATTTTAGTATATTTTCCGACTCCCTAGGTGGCAGTACACTCGCTCGCTCAGAGATTCCCTACCCTGATACCGTCCACAGGTAGCGACCGTCGCTGAGATCAACTACAAGTCGTTCGTCTGAGTACTGCTCTAATTCTATTGCATTTTCAATATCACCACGACCTCCGCCCACTAACAACCACAATTATGAAGTTGTCGTGACGCGTCGCTGTGGTCCGTCTGAGTTTAGCCTAAATATCGAATTTAGTCTCTTAAGCTGTTAAAATGGTTCCATACTGTTAAATCTCTTAATATGTTTATTCTGTTTTTTTTATTTTCCTCCTTTTATATATAAATTAACAAATATCTTTTTTATACTTCGCGATTTTACTTAATCATTATGACTGTTTTAAATCAACCTATTCTTTTGTAAACGACCTGTATTGCTCCAATTTTTATCATCATTATCGTTTTCGTTGATCATACCTACACATCATTGAAAACATTCCTTTAGGCTTTAGTATCGGATGGTAGAATGTAAGTCTCGGTTAACAGGAGAGTGTACTTGAATAGGATATATGTATTTATAAGAAACAGTGTTGCCTGCACCTCGAAAATTCGGGTTTTCTATCACAATGGAGGGAGGGGAGGGGTGGGGAGGGAGAGAGATGAAAACAAACCTACGTGTTCAAAAGTCAGAACTCTGTAGATATTGTATAGACCAGGATATGTAGGGCCATGAACATTTTTCGCTTTCGTACGGCTGATTTTTTGTGTACAGGTGGTATAAACGGGACGCACGCGAATTCCCGTCAGGATAACCACTCTACCTGTGTCATAATTAGGGTACGTCTAGCTGTCACTCGAGTTTCCGTCAGGGTGAAAACTGACCTGTTTATAAGGTGTTTATTTGAGCAGGGATGAGTTGCGCGCAGCGGTCATTTTCTACCTGGATACGAGTAAGAACACCAAAATTAGGAGCTGAATTGTGCGCAACAAGATAAACACAAAATTAAGGAGATTAAGGAAATATAAAATACATTAAATGGTGAAGGTATTTGTACATTTATTTTAGGAATAATAAGACACCTAACCTAACCTAACCCCGCCAGGGTAAACTATTAGGGCAGTCCCGATAACAGAACAGATTAAATAAACTGGACGGCAATTCGAGTGCGGGATTAAGATACCTGCAAGTGTCGGACAGGAACTCAAGTGTATTATATTGGTCATTAAGGAACCTGACGGGAATTCGCGTGCACCGTATAAACGATGTACAAGACAATATGATGTTTCTAAAGTGTCAAATTAAAATTGTTTAGAAGTCAATTAAAACTGTCATTTCAACGATAGTATTTTACGTTTTTCGCTTATATTTTTTCCCCTCATATTTTACATTTTTTTATTCGTCTTCAAAAGTCCTACAACACTGAGCTTTGTACGAAAAAAACATTGTTCATGCAATGTTTAAACAATTTCGAAACGAGCTATCATCACTGCCATGTATCCGCATTTCGTGCAATCATTCGTTCTCATTCACAGATCAGCATGTATGAAAACTGGAATCTGTAAGTGGAATAGTTTTACAGCGCTACTAACAAATTAACTAATTATCGAAATACACTAGCTTGAGCGACGTTTAGAGAAACATAAATTATTTTTCAAGAAAAAGCTCTTGTTGTTAACTAAAATTTCACATATTAAACACCTCTTTCAACACATAATTTCATACTTTGATAGAGGGCGGAAAGAGCTTCAATCTGAAAAAAAGAAATGGAAATTGACCTTGACGACCTGTAAATTCATTCTTTTTAACGAATATTTACTTTTTAACAATGTGAGATTTAATTTTTCACTTTGGAAACAGCATATCGTCTTCTACATCGTTTATACCATCTGTATTCCAAAAATCAGCTATACGAAATGTAAAACGTGAATTTGTCATTTTCGGTCCATATATTTCTTGGACTAGTAGGTCCTTCAAATAGTCACTGACACATCAAACTAGAGAAGTACCTGTTAGGTACGGAATCAGTGTATGTTTTGTCTTCCAGTTAAAAGTAATAAGAGACATATATAGTTGGTTTTCCATGATAGATATTTAAATTGAAATATTTATTTTCTGGAAGGGCAATTTTTAGGCGTCTATTCCTTATTTTAAATTAGAATTTGGCAACGGTGTTACCCAGGTAAAATTCATCGCTTCAACAACATGTCATAGGCATCGACGCCAGCACGTTTTTTACAAACAATTAATTAAAAGTAAAGGCGAGGCAAAACAATGGAAATAAAACGGACAGGTGAGTGGTTACGGCAGAGGTCCGTTTCAGGCCTAATTCAAAACCTTGGAGGAGGTCACCGCTGATGATATACTCACGCCTTTTTGATGTTCTACCCTTAACAAACACTAGCAACTTTCGGTAACCAAACGAATTTTTGCAGTTATTCTTTACATTGCAGATGAAAAAATGTCTGTTAATGAATTTCATTTTTTTTTAAATATTCATAGTTTGGGGACTAATATAACAACGGTGCTGTAAGTGAAAACTTCTGTTTCTATGTATGCATAATAAGTATATAACATATACAGGGTGCGGCAGATAAACGGTCAATTAGAAATATCTTGAGAACTAAAGGTATCTGAATTATGAAAGCTAGCATGAAGGGGTTTTGAATAATGAGCTATTCAATGAAAATATTGCCGTAACCATTCTACTTCCGGTTATACCGGAAGTCGCACATAACTTTGTAATTTTTAATGGAAGACCCTGTATATTTTTGAATTTTAGGAATATTTACGTCATTCTGAACATTTTTTGTTAATACTTCCCTATACCTATCTTAAACGGTTTTTGAGTTGTAATGTTTTTTATATTAAAATGACACTTTTTACCATGTACATAAAATTCAATATCCTCTAATGTAATTTGAATAAAAGTTAAAATTTCTCAGGAACTATTCACCACATACCGCTTTATCGTTTACACTGTGAAGTTACCTCTTTTATTATACAGGGTGCTGTCAAAATTGGAATAAAAACGGAATCCACAATCTTCGCGTAATTCCTTTTTTTTCAAATGGGACACCCTGTATGTGATTATTCATTTTAGAAGAATACGTTGTCCACTATCGATATGTATTACTATTTTCTATACCTATCTCCTGCAGTTTTCAAATAAATCAGCTTTATACATTTTTGTCACAAAAAATTAATTTAGTTGCCTATGGAATATTCTGACAAATGACAGTTATTGTTAATGTTTAATAGTCACCTTGTTGTATGCCGTTGTGTGGAAGGTATAATAATAGTTTGCCTTCAATTTTCTTAACAAAATAATAATGGCACATTTAGGATATACAAATGATGATTTTTTGAATTTAATCATGATTCACGGTGAGTATAACAGAATGGTATCCAGAACTTGCCGTGTGTTTGCTCAGAGATATCCTGAAAAACCTCGACCAAATCATAAAACTGTAAAACGTTTGCTACACAACTGTTCCCAGTTTGGTCAGTTTAAAAGTAAGAGGAATAAGCCCAAGACCCATGTCGATAATGAGGATTTACAAATAGACATCCTGGGATATTTTGCAGCTCATCCAAATTCATCCTTAAAAGAGTCTATAAATGTTTGGAAGTTGATGGGCAACACTTTAAACATTTGTTGAATTAACAAGCTAGTACCTTATTATCTTTGATAGTATCTGTATAATTGTTCAATGTTTAACCGAGTGTTCAACTCAATAAATTAATACCACATAGCCTATGAGAAAATTAATTTTTTGTGACAAAAATGTATAAAGCTGATTTATTTGATTACTGCAGGAGATAGGTATAGGGAATAGTGATACATATCGATAGTGGACAACGTATTCTTCTAAAATTAATAATCACATACAGGGTGTCCCATTTGAAAAAAAGGAATTACGCGAAGATTGTGGATTCCGTTTTTATTACAATTTTGACAGCACCCTGTATAATAAAGAAGGTAACTTCACAGTGTAAACGATAAAGCGGTATGTGGTAAATAGCTCCTGAGAAATTTAAACTTTTATTCAAATTACATTAGAGGATATTGAATTTTATGTACAATGTAAGAAAGTGTCATTTTCATATAAAAAACATTACAACTCAAGAACGGTTCAAAATAGGTATAGGGAAGTATTAACAAAAAATGTTCAGAATAACGTGAATATTCCTAAAATTAAAAAATATACAGGGTCTTCCATTAAAAATTACAAAGTTATGTGCGACTTCCGGTATAACCGGAATTAGAATGGTGACGGCAATATTTTCATTGAATAGCTCATTATTCAAAACCCCTTCATGCCAATTTTCATATTTCATATACCTTTAGTTCTCGAGATATCTCTAATTGACCGTTTATCTGCCGCACCCTGTATACAATTGACAAATCTTGGCCAAAACATAAAAGTGACTCACCGCAAATTGTGGTCCCAAATCATTTCTCTTATTCTCTCACATCTAGAATAAACTTAGTAATTCATATTTTATTGAAGCCTGATGCTTTTAATTCATATTTTTCAAGTACTTCAATCAGATTTGAAAAAATACAATTTGGGTCAACCGTATGCAAAAGTGTTTGTATGTTCATGCGGAATATTTTAAAAAGGGTGATTTTTTATTATAAAAATTTTTGTCGAGTAACTACCAATCATGAAATTCACTAGAATAATTTTAACTACACCTTATCTGAATTGGTTCTTTTTTATGTGTTGCTTTTCGGTATGTGGGTTTTATGATATCATCTAAATTACTCTTATACTAATTCTTCTTCGCTCTTAGATTAAATTCTCTTATGTAAAATTTAATTCAAACTAACGAACGATACAGCAATAGTTAGTTCCCAAAACAAGACATGTGAATCTAAATGTTAATGTGAGTATCAGGAAATTTGTGCCTAAAAAATCAAAAGGATAAGCAAAAGAAGTTTGTTGTACAGGAATAAAATTTGTAAATGCAATTGATTCAAATAAATAATATTGGTTACTTATCAGATAGCAAATAGAGAAAGTTGATGACAACCCATTTTGCACCTGCTCAGTGAATGCTAGTATAAAATCAAATTATTGAGTGGAAGAATTGACCATAAACGACGGATTCGCCTCTGATAAAATCGTGGTACGGTATGGTCCGATATCCGACGTTTGATCCTTGGAGGTCAAATTATCAGAGAACAGACACACCAACCGCATCGAGTGTCCGTTGTTCGTGATATCAAGCATGACTTAGAAAAAAAAGCTAACCCGTCGACATAATCAACTTTGACCAATCGCAGAGCACTTTTCAACGAGCCGTTCACAACAGGCCTCTGAGCTCTGACAGCAATAATATATCGTTATACAAACTTTGGCCCCGGGACCCGCTCATTTTCATGGAATTCTTTGATTATTAACCGACCGACTTAAAATTTATGATTTTTTTTTGGTATGCGCAGATGGAACTAAAAAAAGTGGTCTTTTATTTTACTATCAAGTGGATGTGGGAAACATTATTTCAATATTTGTTGGCATTGAATAAAAAATAATTGGTGAAGTCATTTTGTATTAAATTTGATGAAAAACACAGTAAAAAGTATTCTGGATATTTTCGGTTAGGTAAAACATTATTCACAATTGCAGATATTAGAGAATAATCTGGAATTGAGAAAATATAATTACATCAGGGTGTCTATTCTTGAATCGAGAGAAAATTTCACTCCCGGGGAGGTCCCTGATTTTTCTACTCCTTCATCATTTCTCTCGATATTAAAAAGACGTATTCTTGAAGCTAGGGTTATAGAAAGGAGGGAGAGAAAGGGCAAACACTGTTGCCAGATTTTAGTAGAATAAGTTGACCAATCACAAGTGCTAAGAATTTACAGAGTGACAGTTGACAGCCTTTCACATTTCAACTTCACAATTAGTTGAATTAGTCATAATCATTCATTTCATTGTCTCTGGCAGAATAGTGAACAAGTGAGTAGAAATAAAAACTAATAATAATGACACACATACGACAAGAGCAGAAAGACATTATGTTGGAATTTATTAAGGCGAGGCCAAAATTATATGCCGGGAAATTTTCGCCCAATTTCACTCAAGCTGATTCAAGAGGTTTATGGCAAGAACTCGCAGCAATTTTAAATGCTCATCCTAATAGGGCTAAGAAAGAGTGGAGGGCTTGGCGAAAGGTAAATTACAAATTTTGTACAATACGTTGAATAAATAATTAAATGTGTTTCCTCCTAAACTGATGTAAATATATTTAGTTAAACACTGCTCAAGTTTTTTTTTAACATTTGTTGTTTTTTGTAGACCTGGATTGACATAAGAAAAATAGCAAGGCAAAATTGGCGAAGGAAAGGAAACACCAGAAAGGTACAAGAGGAGGACCTCCTGAAACAATAACCTCAGACAATTTTGATAACCAAGTGATGGAGCTTACAAGCCCAGTATGTGTTACTGGCAACTTGGAGGTACCCGAGCCAACCATAACCCTTGATAATGAGGTTATTTTTGAAGAAGCAATAGATGAAACTGAGACAATAACCCAAGTAAGTTTTTTTCTTAAATTTATAAGTACTTATACCTACTCCTAGGTTGAGATCTCTGACCTCAAGCTAATAAACATTGAATTTTCTTCACAGATGGATCATACCTACATTTCAACATCCCCAGTGAATGAAACAAAAGAAAAAAATAAAAAAATGAAAATTACCCATCCTGTACCTTTTAAATCAAGGGTAACAAAAACTACTAGTCTGAATGAGTCCATAAAAAATCACCGGAAAATGGTTAGCATATCGGAGCAAGCGATAATTGACACAAACGCATACCGTTCGGAGAAGCTTCAGGTTTTGAAAGAGCAGCGTGACGAGCTGAGGAAGCAAAATAACCTGCTAGAAAATATTTCAACTTCTCTTTCTAGCTTGGTAGATGCCATGAGAGAGTTTTTGTAAGCTCTGTTTTATGTTTGTTATTTTTAAGTTGTTTATATGTTTGTTCTATTTTAAGTTAAGTTAAGTTGTTTATATGTTTGTTCTAT
>CAJUYH010010476.1:0-10546 GCA_910591685.1 Galerucella tenella
TACATTATTCTAGCCAATAATTCGGTATTATACTGACTATTTCACTATAGTAAATTGATAACTGACAAAATTTGAAGGTTTTGAACTGGCAATTGTTTGTCTTGTCGCGGCAATTTTTTGACGTTTAATATATCAAATGTGTAAAAAATTCTATCACTCTGTGATAAAATTCAATATGAAATCTTTGTTAGTGGTTTCTAAGGAAACTAAGTTGTTTATTTATTTATTTATCTGTCTAAAAATTATTAAAACTGTTTCAAAAATTTAAATAAGTATTATTAACATGAATAATACAAGATTTGGAAATAATTCAATAAATGAAATAGAGAGTACAATTAAGCAAAGTATACCGCGAAATACAATGAAGACAAAAAAGTCTGCGTGGGAACAGTTTAGAATGTTTCTGGACGCATGTAATTATTATTATTATTATTATTATTATTATTATTAGATTATTTTTAACACTACATCCAAATTGGGAGAAAGGAATATGGTACAAAAATTCACCATTGGAAATTAATACAATTTCAAAGTGGACGAAAATATCGGCAGAATCAATTGGTATAGACACAAAAAAATAAAAATTACCAATCATTCACATAGAGCTTCTGCAATATCTGCATTATCAAAATAAGGAGTTGGTGAACAAGAAGTAATTAAGCTTACAGGATATTCTTCTGCCCATTCTTTGAAACCATATTTACAATTAAATGAAGAACACCATTTCCAGCTTATAGAGAACCTTCGAGAAAATAAAAATAAAGAAAAGGAATCCTCAGTTCTAACTTAAATTCATCACAGGTTATGATGCAAAACAATCCCCAAAATAATGCTACAACGTACAATTATAATAATAATTGTACTTTTTGTTGTTGTACATTCAAACAAACCGAATTTAGATAAAATCCCTCGTCCTAACGGACTCGTCTTTTTATCAATCGGTTTGTTTCCATATTTTTGCCGAATAAACAAGTTTTTGTGGAAAAGAAAAAATTATCGATAAAATTTTAAGCTCTCGTGGTATTACCTTTGATAATTCCTTTTTTAATGTAATTGTAATTAGATCAATATAATTCCTATTTTCACGACATATTTATAGGTACTTTGTAATTGTAATCAATTCCTTTTTTGGGAATGTACTTTGTAATTGAAATTATTTTTAAAGTAAATATAATTACTCAGAACTGTTTTCTACTATATGTACGTCCCTGGAATCAAACAATTAAACTTAACCAACAATACTGAGCTACTAAAAACCACGTATGTCTGTGATGTTATGTGTTTAAGCTGGAGGGTTGGTTTTTCTTTCCTTTCACTCTTCTGTCTTCCCTTTAACGCATGACTCATTCAATTAAGATTAAATGAGTGAAGCATTCACTAATTGGTTGATAATGCACAAGAATTAACAAACGGTCTCAATCTTTCAATTCGAGGTGTCTGATCTGTTAGGGTCTGGAATAGTAAAAACGATTATTTAAATTGGCGGCGCCCTTATTTATGGATATCATTATATTGTTCACTATAATTTATAACGATGAAAAAAATTTCACGACAAATTAACTTTAAAATGTGATTTGTTGATAAGTAAATTCTTTCTTCTTTCTAAATTGTTTACATATTAAAATGTATGAAACAACATGTTACTAGACTTTTTTTTTGGAGCCGTCTCTTTGCCGGCACTACCTCAACCTCCTGGGCTTATTGTGGATACTCCTAGTGCTCTGAATACGGCCTATTCAACCAATCTGTTCCCTGTATTACCTATATACAGGGTGATTATTTGATCATTTTATGAGCCCATAACTTGGAAACCGATCAAGATATCGAGAGGCGGTTTTGACTGAACGGCTTCAGGAATTAAGAAAATTTTTTTCACGCTGTTGCCAATCTTGTCTTTTTTCCCTAGATTCCAGGAAAAACTTGGGTTTTTTGGTGATCAACAACTTAGATATTTTAAATGAAACACCCTGTATGTTTTTGTACCTTCGGATAGGCTGATGCTTCTACTTTTTAACAGGTGTTCTTAAGGAGCAGAAAATACAAAATTGGCAACAGCGTTAAAAAAAATTTCTTAATTCCTGAAGCCGTTCAGTCAAAACCGATATCTTGATCGGTTTCCAAGTTATGGGCTCATAAAATGTGTCGGAATTCAAATGATCACCCTGTATCTTTGAAATAAAAAATGCATTTGCGTATAACTTTGGTGCTTTTTTCACAGAGACGTATCTTAATAATATTTCTTCTTGTTAATCTGCCTTTATTGTTAGCGTTTCTTCTTCTCAACTACACTTTCCAAGCTTAAAACTACACTCCATGCAGACACACACAACATTATACAGAGCCTGTTAATCTCATGATGTACCCCTCTGGGACCGATGCATCCCAGGAAAAGCTTTCGTAGAGCTTGTCTTCGGCCTAAAAGTGTATGTTTTATGCTGTCTCTATAAGTAGCAAATTCTTAGCCTGCCTTATTGAGTGGACTTGTAAAGCTGACCCCCGGCAACTCCGAAGAATCTGCTGTTCTTTCGGGGTTGTCGTTTGGGCGTAGCAGACTCCTGGCGCCTGGTGCCAGATTCTTGGAAGGGAAAACAGAGAGAGAACAGAGTCAAGAATATAGCCTGGCAGATATACCAGCATCTACTCTTTGCTCTGTAATGCGTTATAGCATTGGTAGCATGCTTTTTTTTAAAGAAGCCGTCCCTTCGCCGGCACCACCTCAGCCTCCTGGTCTTATTGTGGATACTCCTAGTGTTCTGACTACTTACTTATTCAGACAATCTGTTCCCTGTATTAGCCCCTACAGGTTCTTTGGGGTCTACCATACAGTTTCTGCCTCCTGTGATCCAGCGTCTCACAGTTGCATAGTATATGCAGAGCTGTTTTGGTGTCCTTTTTGCATCTTCAGCATGTAAGTCTCCGTTATATAGACCTATTTTTTTAGGTGCTCCTTTGTGGGAAAGTGTCTCGTAAGTAGCCCCGTTATGGTGCGTAGTTTTTTAACCATGACCTAGTGGAACAACTGGGAATGCCCACAGCTGGTGCGGGTCCGTTCATCAAGGTTTTTTCCTGCTCTTGCCAGTTCGTCGGCTTTTTCATTGCCAGCGATTAATTTGTGACCTGGAGCCCACTCCAGTGTTACACTGTTCCGAGCCGCCAGTCTTCTAAGTTCTTCGCCGCATTCACATACGAGCCGAGGTGTTACCTTAGAGCTCTGAAGTGCTTTAAGGGCAGCTTGACTGTCACTGTGTCACTATGTCACTATTTTTCACCTCCCTATAACTGTAAACAATGCATATTGACACTGTTTTGGAGGACATAAGTAACATTTACCAAAAAGGCATCTCTAACCAAGTTTTATCACTCTTCAAGTACTGCAGGAGACTTCTGGCTCCATTATATTGTATAAAATTTAATTCACATCCATGTCGTTTCAAAACATCACTCCTCGTATTCTAGAGAGTAAGTCTACCCCACAAATGAACTTAACTGATGCTCTGGACCACCCCAAACATGATAAAAACCAACTTACACAAACAAATAAAAAAATCACATTAAAAACAATCTTCAACAAAAAACAAGTTCATCCCTCTTTTGTTCTTTGGACCTATTCAGATAGTGTTTTGTTTTAATTCTTTAATCCCACAGCAGTGTCTGCTCGTGACATATACGTTGTCTGTTATCAGAAAGAGAAAGAGCATTCGCCTTTTGCAAGGTATCGTGTATCCCTTTATTTATATACCCAGCCTTCCCTTTATATCAAAGCACGTTTTACAATTCAATACACTTTCGGTAGATTGAGAGATTCTCTTTTTATACTCTTTGACAGCCTTTATCGGGTGAAGTTGTTTAAAGAGTATGCACTATCGAAAAAAATTAAAATGGAATAAGTAGTTTGTAATTCTTACAAGCATTAAGGTACAATTTAAATCGCGAAATATTTCCATACCTATCCCTTGGTTCAAAGTTCCAATAAAATTTAGTTAGTCGCCTAGCTAGGTAGGCTTTGAAGTCACTTAGCTCTCACCGTGTAACATCGAAATTGGTTTTAGACTGCCAAAAAGACTCTCCTCAACAGGAGAGCTCAATCAAGTATTGCTGGTCTGGACCCCTGGCCACTCTGGCATGGAAGGAAACGAGAAGGCAGACTCTCTTGCAAGGGAGGGTACCGCACGTGTTTCTATCGGACCAAAACGTACAATTGGCATCGCAATATGTTTTGCCACAGAAACTCTAAATACCTGGACAGCAAAAAGAGCTTTATACTTCTGGCATAATTTACCATGATTGGTTCATTTAAAGGCTTTTATACATCCTTCGAAGAATGTCTCCAAACAAATGTTAGACTATAGCAGGCATGAACTACGTTTCAAACAGGCCACTGTCATCTGAATCATCATATGCTAAAACTTGGACTGTCGGAAGATTCGACTTGCCGTCTTTGTCTGGTAGATACAGCAGAGTAAATTTAACAATGTCAAATTTATAAATTAAAATGGAAAGTGCCGTTGGTATTGTTTGAAATATTAATATTTTGATTTTTCAAATCTAAGGAAATTGTATTTAAATTAATACTATTGACATTCACAGAACTCAATAAAGTTGAACATCCATCAAAATACAAATTAGTTTATGCTTTTCTCACTTCCATGACAACGCAAGGTATACTTGGCAAGATGAAAACATTAAAAGCGGAAGGCAGGCATTCCTGGAAGGTTTGTCGTTAGGTTTGCAGCCACCATCTGGAAAAGGAAAAAGACTTATCATTGTCCATGTTGGAAGTTCTGAAGGTTTTGTTGATGGTGGATTATTAACTTTTATTTCAAAACGCACGGGGGACTATCACGAAGATATGATGGGGATGTCTTCGAGGAATGGTTTGTTCAAATGTTGGATCTGATTCCAAAAGGGGCTGTTATTGTTATGGACAACGCAAGTTACCATTCACGGTTACGAGAAGCATTGCCCACAAGTCGTTGGCGTAAAGCAGAGCTTTTGGAGTGGCTTATTTCGAAAAATATTAAGTTTCCAAAAGATCCACTAAGGAAAGAACTTTACAGAATTGCAAAAATGAACAAGAATAAATACAAAACCTACATTGTAGAAGAAATGGCTTCTTCTCGTGGTATATCGGTTCTTCGACTTCCCCCTTATCATTGTGAACTTAATCCCATAGAATTAATATGGGCTCAGGTAAAGGGGGAAGTTGGAAAAAAAATACTACTTTTAAAATAAACGATGTTGTGAAATTGTTTGAGAGTGCTGTAAGTCATGTTAGTAAGGAAAATTGGACAAACTGTATCGAGCATGTTATCAAAGTAGAGGCAAATATGTGGAAAATTGACAATATTTGTGATGATTTAATCGACCCTATTATTATTAATGTCAACAACGATTCTTCCTCTTCCGAGTCGGATATAGAATAAAATGTAAGTAATAAATGTATTCCAATAATTATTTCTTTTCATTTTTTATTATATTATAATTTAAAACGTATTTTTTCCCAAAATACACACCACTGCATTGCGTTATTGCTTATCTGCTAATCCTTTAACAATGAAGAAACCCTAAACTTTGCTACAACTGAAACAAATACGGGGTCGATCTACCTGGTTTTTAGATTTACGGAAGAAATGTAATTTAAAGTAAGAGATTTATCAAAAATTTCATGGTGCTCCCTGTAAAGGTTTTGCATACTTAATTAGGGTGTATTACTCCTCGTACTTTCTGTACAGACTATAGTAGTTTTAGGTCAGTATTTATAATTTCAAAGTGCACCAATAAAAAAAATAGCGTAAAGTATTCGTGGATAACTGGTCTTTAAAACACTTGCTCTATTTCGCGCGTATTTTAAAGACCTTAATATCCAGTTATACTTTAATATACTATTTAAACTTTGAAAACGCTAAAAATTTGTAAAATTGGGTTTCTTGAGACGTGGAATCGTCTGGAATAGTCAGTTTTTTTTATAAAACCATTCCTAGAAGAGTATGGATATTAGGAAGTAACATCGTCATCTCCTATTTTTTCTATTTTAGTTATTTGCCCTCAATTAATCTGCTCTTCTTTTGCCATCTTTGATACAACCTGAAACGGAAAAAATATGAAATTTTTCAAGTTTCTTCGTCAATAATAACGAAACTAGTAATTTACTTTTGCACTTTATAAAAGTCAATCAAATCATAAAAGGCAGCTGGTACTTAATAAGATTTTTTTCAGTCGATGCCAATTAGTAACTATACACCGTTGATCTACTGTCTCCTCGTCAAATTTGGCGTTGAGCAAGGTTTATAAATAAATTTATAAAAATACCATATTCTTTTTCCTATAAACTCGTATAATTTTTTTCATATCACTATAAACAACCAGTTTATAATGTCTACAAAACATTGATTAATAACTGGAAAAGTATTTTGGGAAATCATCACACTTCTAATAAATACACTTACCGACTTAAAATTCGATCCATTCAAAATAATGATTTATTTAAAAATGCTCTTACTTTCAAATGCGGAAGCTGATTTATTTGAATTTTTTAGCAGCTTCTAGATGAAATACTGTAGTTTTAAGATTATTATTCGGACATCGGAAAGTAATTCAGTATTCGCTGGATATACAGGGAGGAAAAGAAAACAATTATTCCTAGAGGAATAAATTGTTTTCTCTTCTCCCCTGTATATGCGGCGAGTACTAAATTACTTTTAGATGTCCAAATAATAACCTTAAAACTACTGTATTTTATCTAAAAGTTGCTAAAAAATTCAAATAAATCAGCCTCCCCATTCGAAAGTTATAGCATTTTTAAATAAATTATTGTTTTGAATGAATCGAATTAAAAGTCGGTAAGTGTATTTTTGTCAACATTACCATTTGTCAAGTATTTTTACTAGTTTAAGAGAAAATTCCCAAATCTGCATTGTACTGTCTCCATTTTTTACGAAAATCGGATATTTAGTGATACTTTGGAAGTCAAATTCATTGAAGAGTAAACTATATCAAATGGAGGTAGTATTTTTGGGCTGCTGTACTATCTCCTTCTGTACTATCTCTGTTTTCAATGTCCTGGATATTGCGTTTACCTCTGGTGTACAGAAATAAGTTGGTGCTTGAAGCCCAAACTATCCTGAATATTTACCAAATCTGTCATCATTCAACTGGTTACAAACTTCACCACATTACCTATATCTCTGTATCTATAAAGTTGGGAGGGTGTGTGTAGGCTCACAGAACTTAGGCCACATGTGACCCATTGAACATCCTCCCGAGGAGTGGTCCTCATAGCTAATCGTCCATCCTGTTATTCCCAAGAAGGTGGACAGGTCACTAGGAACACACAAACACACTCTCTTATTGACGATAACTCCGGATACCTGCATTAGTAGTGAAGCAATGAAGCAATGAAGCTCAAAAAAAGGTAAAACCTCGCAATTTTTTCGTCCAGCATGGATTGACTTGAAATTTTAACAGGAGGTAGGTGATAGCCGAAGGTTCAAAATCTATATCGAGCCGAAGGGCGCTAAACGGTTTTTAGGGGTGAAAACTACACTTATTTGTCAAAAATCATAAAATAACATTTTAAACCTGAAAATGGGTAAGATTTGGTTTGGATAAGTTGAATAATGATTGTTTTGAGCTTTGGAATACAATTTCATCATATTTCAACTTCATCATATTTCAACCCTTAAAAAGCAGCCCCTGTTACAGCTAAATGTAAAAAAAATCACGAATCTTTAAAAAATGATTTCGCCTCTGATTGATTTGCATAAAAATTTGGGATTAGGCTCAACTCACCATCTGCTTTATATATCATGTCATGCCGACGAACCCTGATTGTTTCTTAGGGGTGAAAACTACCCCTAAATGTAAAAAATTTAAAAATAGCATTATAAATCTTAAGATTGGTGAAAATTGGTTTGAATTAGTAAAATGATGAATTTGTTACATTTCAAGATACAATTTTATACTTTTTCAACCCTTAAAAATCAACTGTTATTAGTGTTATATGTAAAAAAAATTTTTTTGCCAAGAGAAAAATAATTAATGCTAATAGGGATTTGCTCAATAATTCTGTTGTAAAAAAATGTGTCACGTGCATTAAGTAACTTTTCAACCTTTAAAAACCACCCTTCACAACATTGCAATTTTTATAAATTATTGTAACAGATATAAATTGAATTGGAATTTTTCGAAAAAAAAATCGATTGGTTTTTTTAACGTATTTCCTTCATTTTTGATGATAAAAAGTTTATTCAATAACGATTTTGTAGGGTTTTTCAAGAACTACAAGGATCTGTAAGTTAAATCTCTTTAGACCCTTTCGTTTTTAAATGGGGTGAGTTTAAAGGGCTAAAAAAAGGTGGTGCTCGTGCGTAAATAGACGTTTTAAACGGCTATATCTCGTCAAATATTAACTGTACAAAAAATCTACTTACAGGAAAATTGTTGTCATAAGAAAAGCTACAATTTCGTTTTTTAACTTTGCTTGTACCTCTAATATTTTCGGAGTTATTTTGAAAGAAAGGGTAAAAAATACAAAATTATGAAAAATAACTTTTTACTTTAAGCCATAATTTTTCGAAAACTATGAATTGGTCAAACTTCTTGGACATATTAACCATACGCATACATTTACAAAGAGAATTGCACAAGGGTAAAGATCAATTTTATTTAGGGGGGTAGTTAGGGGACTGCTTTCAACGATTTTTTTGTATAAAAAATTCAGTACTGACATTATTTTTGTCATAATTCACTCAATTTTGATGTTACAGACCTTTTTAGGTCTAATTATGCTCTTTGAAAAAGATTCTATGAGTTTTCTACGAAAAATGCATCATTTTTCCAGTATTTGACTTTGAATCTATCACATTTTGCATTTGGGAAAAAAAACTAATCATTGATGGGCGCCTTGATGGGTTCCTATTGGTTTTAGAAAAATTATAAGGAAAGGGTTTTGCTTGTTATTTTAAAAGCTACAATTTTGCTCTCCACAGTTTTTTTGATAAAATACATAATTTTCGAGTTATCCGCGAAAAATATCAAAAACGTCGATTCTTTCCTCTAAAAAGCGTTACTTTCAATCGCGAATAACTTAAGAGAATATTGATTTTCCAAAAAAAATGTATAGAACATTTTTTGCTTAGAATCACTTTTTCAATCGATTCCTGTGGTTAAAATGTAATAAAAGATTTTCACCCCCGAGATGGGGTGGCACCACCCCCAAGGCTTTAGCGCCCTTCGGTTCGATATAGATTTTGATCCTTGGGCTATCACCTACCTTCTGTTAAAATTTCAAGTCAATCCATGCTGGACGAAAAAATTGCCAGGTGAAATGCTTCATTCCCTGTACTACATGCTTGACAGTTTCATCTTCCTGTTCACACATCCTGCATAGAGTTGTGCACTAGCCCCATAGTATGGAGATGTTTCCTTAGTTGTCAGTTGCCAGTCAGAAATCCTACTCTTAAACGTAGGTTTTTCCTGGTCATCACCAAATATTTCTTCGACGCCAGCTTCCCAGGGTGATCCTGGCAAGACTGTATCCTTTGGTTCCATCCCATCCATTACCACATTATTAGTCTTAGAAAGTAAATCGTTTGCAACTCATACATGTACATTCGTTAAACTTTTCTAAAAAACGTTACAATTTTCCGTCGGTCACTTGTCAATTACTACATTACTTTCCACACGTGATACTTTATCTACCGTTATAGTGGACAAGCTTGCACGTGCCGAAAGTAATAATATCTTATCAAGTCCGTTAGTTTTATGTATGGATTGATAACCAAGTTATCCAAGCTTGAAATTATGCACTGTTGGCGACAATAATAATAAAAGTTACCTACCAAATTTTGTATCCTCTGTATAAAAGAGATTGTTGTGACTAAATTTATAATTTGCATCACGATTTTATCAAGTACCTATACAGAAAAGTTATAATCAATAAGGATTTAATTATACGACAGCAAGTAAAACAAATTAAATTTTTTCAACAATTCATGATCATTATTTATGGTTCATGTACTGGCAACGAGTCTAAAGATTATATATAATTGAGCTGTTGGCACCCCATATAGTTGATAAGTAACCCTTTAATTTAACAAGGATTTTTCAAGGATAATTCGAAAAGCGGGCGTACAAAATACATGAACTACTTTATTAAAAATATTTGAACTAATCCCAAGCTTCGGAAGAAATCGTGATAACCAAAATGTTGAAAATTAATACTTATTTTTATACAAAGGTTGGCACATGATATCAGGGATGGAGTTAAACTTTTTACTGCTATTTCTTACAATACAACGAATTTTTCCTATATTCAATAACCTAACCATATTTTTGATAGAGTTTATTGAAATAAGTTCAATCTTTCCAGGAAAGCTGCTGACATGTAAGAGGTAAGTCCATCTCCATCCTGTGTATGCAAAATACAGTTCCTATGGTCTGTAGTATAGATCGTTTAGCAGAACACAGTAACTCCGATTCATCTCCTTCATAATTAGCAAGTCCACCGCTTTGAGTGTTGAAGTTCGTTTGAGAAATGCGTTGTCAT
>CAJUYH010010477.1:0-12202 GCA_910591685.1 Galerucella tenella
CCAATAGTTATAGACCGACTTATGGATGCTTCAGGAATACGGGCATAAGACTGCAAAATTTTGTTATCAAATTTTTATTAAGGTCCATTCATAGTAGATCATATCTGTGGCAAAATGTGAAATGAAATATTTCATTTTTTGACATTCCAACGATATGATAGTCTACTAGAAATGGTTTAATTTCCCAAAAAATTAAAAAAAGAAAAAAAAAAGTTTTTCTATCGTCCCAAGAACGATACATAAAGATGACACCAGACCTGAAGCTCCACCGGAGCATTTTGTGATTTTATGCTCAGTAACTGATCCTGCACCTTATAAAAAATTGTATCGGAAATTTAGTGCCAGGTCGACTAAAAAAACACTATTTTTACTGGCATATGAGTTCTCTGTTGAAAAACAGAGAGAACATAATTAGAAATGAGTACCTACCTATTGGATTGGGAAGATATGGGAGTTGTGACTAACAATATTTTGTACCTGATAAAGGATAAGTTCCTCTGTAGGGTCGGATTTGGTGATGATTTTTTGTGGAAAGAGATTTTTCCTCAATGGAAGTTCTGCTTCATCCTTTATTACAAGAGATACCAGATACCAATCTAAAAACCTAATAATCTCACAATATTACCCAAATAAAAAAATCTTCACATATTCTTAGATTCAGTTACAGGCATTGGTGACATTGGTGACAGTGATTGTGCATGCTGAAATATAATAAGGTGAAAGAACAAAAAAAACACACATTTTTTTTCGGTAATTGTATCGCATCCATTTTTTTCAAACTCTATTTATTGTTTCTACTGTCTGGCCCATAAAATAATAACCTTTACAACCAACAACTAGTCTAGAGTAACTGGAGTGTAGCGGTGTGGTGATTTACTAACTGTTAGCAAAGCATAACAGGTGTTGCATGTTGAGTATATTTTATTTTCTTCTCTTCCTGTTAGATGTGTATATCTTTAATAAAAATTATTTAAGCGGATCGAAAGTAACAAGGTGGTGTTTATGTAAAGACTCCGCGATGTAAAGTGGATCAGTAATCGGTTATTAGGTAGTTTGTGATAGCTGCTGGGTAAAAAGTTTTTATAGTAAAACCGGAAGTAATGGTTTACCTAATTGAATTGAATACAGTGTGCTCTAGGATGGGGTACCCAAGAGGAAGAACATGTTTATTTGAAAAGTTTTAGTGATAAATGTCATTCTTGATTAAATTGAAATCCCATGAAATAAAAGAAAAATCTGCTTCATTGTATAGTACAACCATTAGAACTAGTCAAAATCCCCCCCAGGCAAGTTGGTGGCCTATCTAGAAGACACGAAGTCTCAGGAAGGGAAGTAGATAGTGTGGGAAATAGTACAAATATTTAGTTAAAGTGCCTGGCTGTTCAGCACATCCCAAACAAATGACCAATGGGCTCATTTACATATATTTTTTTATTTTATTATTGGGAAGAGCACATCATTTTGAGGCTCTTTGTGAAAAATTAGACGTCAGCGAGACTCCTAAGTCGCCTAAAAAAATTATAAACATTAAACAGCGCTCCTCTCTGAATTTCATTCGTGACGTCATCCCATATGAAATCTCTCGTTGAGAGAGCGGATACCGCGCCCATCGGTTCTCGGTTAGATGACTACTTAGCTAGTAACAGTATTTTGCTAGCTTATATGCTTATTATTTATTATACGTTTTAGCAAACTCTAAACAGTGTTATGTTTGTGAAATGAGAACGTTTAGAAATAATTTAAACTATTCGACACAATGGACCAGAACCAGAGTAAAAAAAGCTTTAACTCTTGTGCGGTTCCAGATTTTAAAAGTACTACGATTAAAACATCTATCAAAACATTTATATCTATTAATAAGGATGCAAAAAAACGGATGCAATGGCAGAAAAGCATGAAAAGACTCAAAGCAATCACTGATATGTCAACATACTTTCTTTGTGTGTTTTTAGGATTTTATTTTTCTTCAATAAGAATCGTTATAAATTACCTTATATTGTAAAATACGTTGTGAATCCATATTGAGAGGGTTATTGAAAACCACACGCTCGTATTAATCTAAATTAGCTTGTGGTGTTATTAATGTTCAAAATTATTTAATAAAATAATGGATCAGTTCTTCACAAATTAAATTTTATTAAATAGGTACTGCTTTTTTCCAAAAAACAGGTAATCTTTTCCAGTAAATCATCAACAAAACTGGCGTATATTATGTTTTAAAAGAAATTATTTTATTTGATTCAAAGTCCGGATCAGCTCTAACAAATGTCGCTTTTTTACCAGTAAAGTGCATATGCATTTGAATCTGACGTAAACATTTGGAACTAATATTACCTGCTTCATCAAAATAAGTTTCAACATTGGTGATTTAATTTCCACTACACATTCATCATAAATAGCATTTGGAGAAGCTCCTTTAATTGGACAGTCTGCAGTTAATAAAATTGCAATTTGTTACTGAGTAACCTATAGGGTTATCTCCGTAACTTTGTCCACCAGACCAGGAATAAAATAAAACATCTGGAATCACCCTGTATATCATTTGAGAGAGCATGTATTTATGAAAATATTGACATTTTAAATAATTCTTGCCGGAAAACAGCCAAAAACGATGTGTCACATAGTATAAAATTATAATTTAATAAACTCGTTTTTTGATTAAAAAGCTCCATAATCATTAGCAAGTCCACTTCTGGAAGATTTAATGAGTCTGCTTTTTTAAAATTAGGTCCACACATTTTATTTTATTCAAACAAAATTTTGCGAGTAATTCAAAATAAATAAAATCTACGCGAGGCACGTTACAGTCAGAAGCGTAATGTTGGTGCACATTAACTTTCATAAGCGGTGACGTCACAGTCATAGTCTTCGCCCCCGCTATAGTATGCTTGTTTAATTGGTTATATTAGGAGAACGACTTATACTATTGACATGAAATTTTCAGAATCATATTTTTATCCTTAGTACTTTGTTTTACGACATGTCAAATGATTGAAAAATTTTAGTAAACGAGCCCATTAACGTTGAAAAAGCCCCATTAATTTCACTATTTGGGAATTTCATTAGTAAAGTGTCTTCAAACCATTTGTCAAATAGATCTATTCATGGTAATCCTCACCACGTTTGTTAGCAAGAAATTTCATGTTACAATATCCAACAAAGACAGCTCTGCAAATCTTGACGCTTATGGTCAATTGATAAAAACCCGTACCTAGGTACTGGATTTGTTTTACTTTTGGAATTATTTTTTGTCGGTGGGTTTATATTGTTTGCTTAGCTAAATATTTATATTATTCAACAATCATAGTATATTGATGATAATAACTATTAGTTATTAACGAAAGTACATGGCATAAATCACAAGAAGTGAACAATAGCTACTAAGGAGTGGAAAGCTAGCCTTGTCTAATACTAGTAATTACTTAATAATTTTTATTGAGGAAATTATGTAATGATAAAATAGATTTTGGAACATATGTTCAATCATTTAATTACTTACTACCACGTTCCTATCTAATTAGCTAAAGGCTGGCTGACTGATTAAAAAAACTGTTCTATAATGTTTGGAAGTATTCATTTTGTACAGAAAATATTTTATTTCTGGGGGAAATTAAGGTTTGGTTCGAAAATGATTCCATTTTAATTTTTTTCTGCCCGTGATGTCACAAGAACGATTTTGCGCTCGAACTATAGCGAAATTGAGGAAAACTAGAAAACATTTTTTGGATTGCTAATAAGATTTTCTATAACAATATTTTAGAACAGAATTGTACTGATTGTGTGTTATTACAGTAATTTGAATAATTTTTGGGTTAGATACGAATTCTAAAGTCTATGTGGTACTCAGTGCCTTCGAAAGCCTTTGAAAGTGATTCGAAAATACAGGGGGTCTATTCACTAACAGTGAGAGCTTCTACGAGAGTACACACTTATAAAGTGCGCATGCGGGCTATATCATAGTTTGCAATTTCGAGAGAGCTCGCATACGCACTTTATAAGTGTTTATTCTTTTAGGAGCTCTCACTGTTGGTGAATAGACACCCAGAGATAGCCGAATCTCGTGCGAAATTCATTCAATTTCGTACACGAGTTCAACTCGAGTGATCGTAACTCGAAAAGACAGCCCCAGGAGCGCATAAGCAAATGATTATATATAGAGTGTACATGAGCAGCATAATGATGTATTTTTTCCTTCCATGTCATTAATCTCCACAATGTTTGTTTATGTCTGTGAATTATAAAATAAGAATCCCTATAGTTTATAAAAGTTTCGAAAATAAGTTTCAAGTTTCTGGTACATAAAAATTAAGCTCTGCTGTAAATATTCTGAAAATAATAGGTTAGCTAACTTCTTCAGAAATAATTTATGGTTTGCTTTTGTTCGAATAGTGTCTTCTTCCGCTAACGTTTCAAAAACCCTTACCTGTCAACAGAGACGGCGGTAAAAAATATTTTAAAAGTGTTACAAAATTTAGTAAAATATTTTCTGATGATATTTAATGTGCATCATGTGCTACAATTGTTTTAGTTATTTAAGTTTTCTCAGTTAATCGTCAATTTATTTCTTACTAGAATGATTTTAGTATGAGCTATTCTTTATTTATTGAGAGCAAATGAAATTAAATGAGAAACTGTTTAAATTTAAATTAATTGTTAGCGATCTTTCCACAGACCCCACCGATTATTATTCGTCCAAACGGAATTATAGTTGGTTTTAAGACATATAAATATAAGTATTCAGTCTCGGTATTTCTAAACCGATTTTTCTTTAATCATTCCCGCTACTTAATCTGTATCTTGTTCTTTTAGAAATTTAGAACCTCTTTCTTATTATTCTTATTTTCATTGCACATGTAATGAATACAGTCTAGTCTTTGAAATCTGGTGAGGAAGTCTCTGGATCGGCAATAGGCTAGTCGTCCTACCTTACGCAATGGCTCCAAAAGCCTGACTATGGCTGTGAACATCCAGGTCAGGTTTTAGCACTCCATTAGAAATAGGTAATCGTCCAGCTTCATAGGCATCATTTTGATAAATCAACTATGTACCATCAAAATAGCTAAAAATAGAATACCATCCAACTCTGCTCATATTACAGCAGACCAAAATGTAACAAAAGGATAAATAAGGATGACCAAAGGTCTTGGTGACAAAACAGCAACAAAATTAACTTAGTCGCTCTATTCTAATTAATACCAGCAATAGGAAACGGATATTATATTTAGGGCCACCACTGGCCATTAAGAGTTCTCGACAATAACAAAAGTAGTCCTAAGAGTCAGAATAGTTTTGCGGGTACCTTTAAATAGGTACTCATCCATTAATATTTTTCTCTAGCCCAACATAATGGTTTGGCTATTCGGAAACGAGAAGGTTATTCAGTAAAATTCTTCGAAAAAAACAAACTCCAATAAAGCGACAGGTAGAGACCCTATACAATTCCTTTATTATTTTCAGGTGATAATTTTCATGCTTATTTGACTCTCTCCGGTTTGTTAACATTAATCACATATGATCAAACGTCTAACAAAGGGACCTTCCAGCTCTTCCTTTTTACCTTAATTCACAAAGGATTTACTTCAGAATAAGAAATGGGGACTTTAAATATGGCGCTAGTTTATTCTTTTTTTTCTAGCGTGCAGAATGTTCGTGGGGATTTATACGGTATTTTACATGTGGTGGTCGGAATTTATCAATTTTATAAGAAAAAAAATTTGGTTAGTGAAACTACTATACTTTGTTTAAAAGGAGCTGATAGCACAGAGCAGGGAGGTTGGGTGTCTCAAAAAATTGTATCTCTTATTTATGTTTTACAATGTATCTAGACTAAGAAAGTAATTGTGACCAGGCCACCCGGTAATCGGTCAAATATCAATAGGTAATAAAATGAAAATGAAGCATATATGCAGTGAACCAAACGGTCTATAGTCGTAGAACGGGGTTAAACATAATGGAGAGCCATGTTTTAATCACCTCCTTACGTTTTAAAGGTATCTGATCATCTAAAGTTTCCATAATTCCTTCGTCTTCTTCTTTATCTGCCTATTATACCCCTTAAATCGCATTTCCTTTGTTATCCTCATTATTCTTCACCACGAGCGTCAGCCGGAAGTTGATAACATTCTTAATATGTATTAGTTTGCGTAAGATGCAAATTAATTTCCTATGCAAATATTAATCTATAGCTGACACATCAGCCCAGTATTTTTGTAATAAATGTCATCAGTCGACTACCTACACTACATCGCGGTTTCTTATTAGTAATACTTACTTCCGTTCTGTTAGTCAACAGTTGTTTATTTCTAGGAAGATTAGCATTCCAAGTAAACTATCGTGTTTGAAGATGATATGAATAACTTTCAAAATATAATGAATTTAACATCGTATGTTTTGGGAAAAAATAAGGATACAGACATGAAAAACAAAAAAAGTACTGGAAAAAGTGCAATCAAATAGCGAAATACGTCACCTTACATCACTTTTTGTTTTTTCTCTCTATCGATTTCTTAAATACACGAGTTACGTGATTTTTAAACTGTTCAAAGCAAGGTTCTTCCTGACTTCCATAACAGTTTCATGTTATACCTTTCTCATACTATATTGCAAATTGCAACACAGTTGTATAATTCGTTGAAGGCATTTTTGGTACCAGTTGAAAATTAAATTTACAAGCAATTTAAATAGGTCTTTGTTTTATGATTTATAAGTCGCATCCACATTGGTCAAAAATTACGTTGTACGTTGAATGTAGCGTTCGACACAAATATTTTCGACGCAAATTCGCACCCTGTCAGCATAAATATTTAAGCCGCGTCCACATTATGTCGAATGGGGTCGATCGACATGGTCGCGACAATCGACTATTGTAAAACTGCGTCCACATTATAGATCGACAATGTCGGGCGACCATCCACACCATTCGACATAATGTGGACGCGACTTTAGGGACATAAAGCAGTTCTTCAAATAGATCACACTTATCCTTATCCGTATACGTAACGTAATGGAGATACCGGATTATTAAAAAAAATTATAAAGCAAATGCGTTCGCAACGTAACCATACATGCGTTTAATTTTATAACCTAAAAAATAGTGAATCCTAACCTAACCAACGACTATACACCCTACAGGATTGCTTATTTCCATTCAACTCTGTGTTCGCCTCGCTCAAGTCGGACGAATACGTCATCACTGGACCTAACCTTTTTAATTTTATGGTTTATCGTTTGTTTACATAGTGTGTTTTGACGATATTTTATCCGTTTTTCCAATTTTGAAGGTGTTGTTTATTAATAATTGTCAATCAAGAAAGTCTATAAATACGAAGCACATTATTTCAGTGTAAATACAAAATTTTTGGATTCGCGTTTCAATGTATACATTTCCCCATGCAAGCAAAAATTACAATTAATTCAAAACTAAAAATTAGAACAGAGAACCATGTAATGTAGATGATCATGCAAAAAAATAATACATTACATGGTTTTATGGTTTAAGTTCTTAGTTTTAGTTTTAAAGTAATGTAAGTTTTAATTTTTGCTTGCATGAATCCACCTTTGTAAACTTCGAACAAGTATTAGGATTATTTATAATAACTATCAATCCCAGAGAAAAAAAGGTTTGAAGAGAAAATGTGTGAGTACCACAAGAGATGATAGAGGTTTTAAAAAATTGTTTATTAATAAATTTTCTATTAGTGCATGAGGCGTCTATTTTATTTTCCCCATAACAAAAAAAATATATAATTCTGAGTTTACCCATCAATTAACCCATAAGCACATCTCGTAGATTTGCTTCTGTTTCTGTGCAAAATAAATTATAAGCAAGTTTCTTCAATTCAAAGTTATTGTTTCAAACGTCTATTTATATTTTATAACTACTTATACTACTAAATATAACTTTTTAAAATAACATATCACCAAAAAAAAATAATTTATTATTATTTTTTGCAAATAAACTAGAAAAAAGTGGAAAATATTAACGATTGCAGTATATTTTAAATCGGTCGAGGTCCACTGGTGACGTAAGCACCGACGGAAGATTCAAGCGAATAAGCAATCCTGTAGGGTTTATTATCGTTGTATTACCATGACATCTACTAAAAGATAGTCTTTCTTAAAGTGACCTTTCGCGTTTCTTGGTCGTTGAAAAACTCGAACACGGAACACAATAAAGCAATACGTAAGTTAGGTACGTGTGACGGATTGATACGTTTCACGTAACGTAACGAAGCCCACGTAACGCTTCTGCACATGCGCATTGCTATACGTATACGGATAAGTGGTGATTTTTAGAACTGCTTTAGGTCAATGATGCCAACTTGGGGGTTTTCTCCCTAAATTTAGGGAGAAAAAATCTATACAAGGAGTTTTTTAGGGGGAATAATGTTTTGGGGGTATTTTTAGGGATGATGAATGATGATGATGAATAAATAAAGACGACGTTCAACTTTTGATACAACAACATCAAAATCAAAGGATATTGTGCGATTCAAAGGATAAATGACATTTTGATAAAAACAAAAAAAATGACGCTTGAGAAGAAATTATTTTGATATGTTTAATCCGATAGTGTCTGTCGGCACATTCTCTCTTCATTAATATCACTGAATCAGACATGGTGGAATTATATTCGTCACAAAAGTCAAAAACAATAAATTATTGATTAAAGCCTCAATTATTCAATAAAAAATATGAATGGAAAGTTTTACTATATGCAGAATTTCACAAGGAATTCAAAAATGTAGAAATATACAGGGTGTTCTATTTAAAATAACAAAGTTGATATGCATTTCCGGTTTAACCGGAAATGGTACATTAAATTTGTTAACATTTTTGAATTCCTTGGATCTTCTTAGAAGGGAATGAGCAATTTAATTTAAAAATATTAAACCAGGAGATACTTAGGGGGCTCCATACTTTATACTAACTCTGTAGATTGAAAAAATATACAAAAAAAAATACTAAATAGTAAACAATGAATAATAAAATAGTCACACGAACGCCCTGTATATTTTTTAATAGTTTATGAGGAATTAATAAATCCATAAATTGTAAACATTCTCATCATAAAGGAACTATAACAATTCACCGACTATAAAATATAATAATGCCAAGATGTAGGCGTAGAAGAGATAAAATTATTAGACAAATTTAGCGTAACTTACTTTCTCTGTACATAACCCAATTCCCGATTACTCAAGCATCTTATACAACTTCAAACGTGACGATGTTCCGTCTTATATAATAAAATACAAACAAGACATTCGCGAATAGAGGCATGAACGCTCCAATTTTGTTTTTTGTAGGAGGAAAAAAGTATGCAAATGAGTTCCTTAATTACGGTCAAATTAAAGAAGCTATTTAAATATTTATAAGACACGTCTATTCAATAAACAATAAACTGATATCCAGTCAGTGGCGTTCTGTTCATAGATTTCATTGTGGGAGTCGAAAGAGACCGTCATGTAATATTGTCAACTAGTGTTTTTATTATCAAAGGATAAAATCATTTTGGAATTAGTATCTATTGAAAGTAACAACCATTTTTTATCTATTTGTTTACAGGATGTTTCACAATGTACTTACACTATCTACAATATGTCCCCCTAAGTTGGAATCATTATATTAATTTTAGGGAGAAAAGTTATTCTTCATAAAAATCTCTGCCTTATTTAAAAGCTAGAATACAGTCATCAAATATTTTTTTAGTCGTATACGAAGTTTATCAAAAAATATCAGTTTCCCTCGAGAGTAAAGTACCTTTAAATTTGACAATATTCAAAAGTGTTACTAAAAAAAGTTTATCAAAATTGAAAACTACGATTAAATATGTAATTACATTCATTTAAATTGAAACTTCAGATTATTTTATTTTTTACTGTTTCTATTTTGAATGAATGGTTTATCTCTTGTCACATTGTCACACGATAATCTTTTAGGTTTTCCATGTTTTTTAATAATTTTGCATTTTTTTTATTAGAATTTGAGTGCCTCGACAACTATGGCCATTAATTGACACTACAAAAGACATACATGTTTTAAGATAGTGTATTTCTATCTTAAAACATAAAATATGTAAAATATCATTCTAGTTCATATTTTGTGGTAGAGGTTAGTTGTTTTGAGGAATTTCAATGTCTTTGGAATTTCAGCGGTGCAGTTTTAAAGTTCTTTCAGGTTTGGTCTTAGGTCTAGGCGCTTATATGTAATGGTGAGAGTATGCTTAACGGTTAAAGCACTATTGCAGTGACGGCAGACGGGAAGGTTTTCAGAAGACATCAAGTAACCATGTGTGTATCTGGTATGCTTGATCCGCAATCGTCTAATGACAGAAGCTTCTCTCCTGGTTAAGAAATCGAGGGAAAGACAGCCGATTAATGGTTGTATATCGTAAAGGGCTGTTTTGCTGTTGTGCAAAAAAATTTTGCCAGGACTCCTTGACGGACTTTTTGAATAATAGTTTTATGTCATCTGCTGGAACGTTGTTGTGGTGATGGAAGAAGAGGCTTCTTTAGCATGGTGGTTAGCGTTTTCATTGCCAGTAATTCCAATGTGAGATGGGAGCA
The DNA here is from genome assembly GCA_910591685.1 of Galerucella tenella. Taxonomy (NCBI): domain Eukaryota; kingdom Metazoa; phylum Arthropoda; class Insecta; order Coleoptera; family Chrysomelidae; genus Galerucella; species Galerucella tenella. The sequence continues at coordinate 10,569 of CAJUYH010010477.1, forward strand.
TTTAAAACGCGGAATAAGTGCATATTCATTTATTTTGTAAATAATAAAATACATTTAAACACTAAGTTATAAAATTAACATCTAGCATTAATTAATGTTAGAAAAAAACGAATTTAATTTTTACTCATACGCCTCGCCACCCTGGACTCTCCAAACCGTAAGATGTAATACGCAGCTCACTGAATTTAATAAGCATGTACACCCCACCAAACTAATCCCAAATAGCTTTAGACACATCCTTACGAAGTATCATAACCACGAAATTATATACTGGGTGTCTCATTATATTCTGACTGTTTTTAAGAGGTTAAATCTTCGAAACGGTTCTAGATAATAAGATGCGGTTTCCACAGTTAGGTTTAAAATTACCGTGAGTTTTGTTGTGACACATTTATATAAATGGCGTACTTCCGGTTTACCTGCTAGAAATATGGCGTATTTTCAGAATACAGTAGATGTAATTTTTTAAATGGGACACCCTGTATATTAAGCAATTTCTTGAAAGACGCATATTTTTACTTTTTATCGGTACCTTAAAGTTTAAAATCAGTGCACAGAAAGCGAAGTTAGATAACTTTAACTGGGATACTGTAATGATTCAGATATCTTATTAATAAATAATAATCAAGGAGGAGTTAATATGTCACATCACAAAAATATTGCGATCATTGACAGAACGTCACATTGTGTTAGAACCAGTTAGAACTAGATGGTATTTTGAACCAAAATGTTTGCTTTCAACTCCACCCCATTATTCCAACATAGCAAGAGAATCTGTTAACCAACAATTTGGAAATAATTGGATTGGTAGGACTGGTCCAATAGAATGGCCTCCAAATTCCCCAGACCTGACTGTTCCAGATTTTTTTGTATGGGGATTTGTGAAAGATAGAGTCTACAACCCGATGCCTGCTAGATACTATTGAGGAATTAGAAAATAACATACTGCAGGTAATGGAAAATATTCCTCTTGAAATGCTGACAGCAGCATTTGACAACTTGGTTCGATTCCACAAATGTAGAGAACAAGAAGGAAGACACATCGAGCATTTGTTTTAGAGTGCCCTAAAACATGTTTTTATTTGTTTTTTACAGTTCACTTCAACTAATAAAGTTCCAACTTTATATCTAAATCATTACAGTATCCTAGTTAAAGTTATCTAACTTCGCTTTCTGTGCGCCGATTTTAAACTTCAAACTACCGTTATAAAGTAAAAATATGCGTCTTTCAATAAATTGTTAAATATACAGGGTGTCCCATTTAAAAAATTACATCTACTGTATTCTGAAAATACGCCACTTTTCTAGCGGGTAAACCGGAAGTACGCCATTTATATAAATGTGTCACAACAAAACTCACGGTAATTTTAAACCTAACTGTGGAAACCGCATCTTATTATCCAAAACCGTTTCGAAGATATAAGCTCTTAAAAACAGTCAGAATATAATGAGACACCCTGTACACAGATGGATCAAAACTTGAACAAGGGACATCGTCAGCAGTAGTAACAAACAGTGTCACCTATGGATACAAACTACCTGATGATTGCAGTATATTCTCAGCGGAACTGTATGCTCTTTATAATATTATACAGTGTGTAAAAGCCAAATGGAATAAATTCATTATTTCGGTT
>CAJUYH010010478.1:0-12201 GCA_910591685.1 Galerucella tenella
ACCAACCAATACCTCTAATCGAATGCTGTCATCTTAGGTTCGTACATAGACGACACAACTTAAAGCCAAACATACAGCTGCCCTGGCCATATAAACAGTGTCATCAAGTTCCCGAAGAAGCCTACTTATATGGGGCAATATACTTCTGATAATCTGATATGAACAGTGTTCCACCTCAAAAATGAAGAACTCTGGAAGTACCTTTCAAACACAGATGGCTCAAAAGCAATAGGAGGAACTGGAATAGGAGTGTTCGGACCAGGAACCAAACATTCTGAAAGCATGGGAAAAACCCCAAGTATCTTTCAAGCGGAAATCCACGCCATAAGAAAGTGCGCCCAGTTCAATATTGATGAAGGATACAGAAGTCAAAGGATTATCATAATGTCGGATAGTCAAGCAGCCTTGAAGCACTGTGCTCTTGTTCAGTCGGTTCCAAAATGGTGTGGGAATGCCTAGAAAAATTCAATGAACCAGGCGTAAGCAATATATTCACCTTACTATGGATTCCAGGACACATTGGAATAGAAGGAAACGAAATAGCAGATGAACTAGCAAAGACAGGGACTGAAATACCTTTCTGGGAGCCTGAACCCTTTTGCGGAATCAGCCCCAATGCAATATTGGAAGAAATAGGAAAGTCCGAGAGAAAGAGAAGATCTGACCATTGGGAAGATCTAGTAGGGCTTGGACAATCGAATATTCTTTTGGTAACTACAACTTGTTAAGATCAAATGAATGCATGAGTCAAAGTAAAACTGCGCTAAGAGTTCTAACGGGACATTGTCGTCTAAATGGGCATCTGAAAAAGCTCAAAATAGTGGAGAAAGGAAAATGTAGATAAGAAGATACCTTCATCCACATACTTTTCAACTGCATAGCACTCCAGAATCCCAGAGCACAGCACCTGGAAGATTACTGGATAGAAGAGGAACATTTACCTAAGTTGAAGCCTGCAGATATCCTAAAATTCCTCCGGGAAATAGGACTTAAGGAGCTACTAGTTTCTTAGACTCTCATCAGAAACTAGGTAGAAGGAAGGGGGCATAGATCTTTAAGGTCCCAGTGGATATCACCCCAAAATACATACAAACCTTTCAAACGAAAAAATCTATAGCGATGGAACTGGTTGATAATAGTGATTAATCCTGTTAATAATGGAAAATGAATGGATTATTAACAGTGATGTAACTATGTGATTGTTAATTCAAGATTTTTATTACTGGATTGTTTCAGTTCAGATGACGTTCCAATCGGTATTTACATTTGACATTCACAGAACGATGGAAGATAAATACTGATTCAAACATTAAATATGGTGAAGCAATCTAGATAATGAAAGATTAGCAATAGTATTTATTTTTTATGATAGAGGGCAAATAGTTGTTGATGGATAGTGAGTAGCCATTGAAGCACTGAGTGAAATGGTGGAATGAACAAGCAAGTCCATGACCGGACGATTTGAAAAAGAGCAAGTCCGAATGGGGAAGACCAAGACCAAGACTGGTCCTGGTCTTGCTTTGCTCGTCACTACTGTGGCCTCCAGTATACACTGGAGTAGCGAAAGAATAAACAGGAACAACCTTTTGTAGACCGGAAGCCTTTTATTTGATATTGGATTAGGTAATGCCGAAAAAAATAGATGATTTGGCTATTGGAAAGATATGGTCTGGCACATTGAGAAATACTCCTGTAAAGCTGCTACCAGGAAAAATATTCCGTTTGTAGTCAAATTTACGCATTTTTGCTACGCCTCTGACGAAAATTTCTCTTTATTGTTCACCGAAGGCTTGTCGAACGAAATGTGTTAATAGTAAATTCTAATTAAATTTAACAGTTTACATTGAAGGTGTTGTTCATACATTACGATCAACATGATAACTTGCCTTCGGCATCGTCGTCACTCGTTACATTTCAACTGTAGAACCACCGATGCTATGATGGCGTGTTCGGAGTTTTTCCGCTCCGCTACAGGCCGCGTTTCGCAATGAGAGGATACACCATCATTTGTCAACGTCGGAGATGATGTCGCTGCCACTTTTTATAAGGGCATACTCTGATTTTATTTATTACATTTCTCGATACACTTTTAACTACCATGTTTAGATTTACACGTTTGTCGAGAGACCTCTCTCGAAGTTGCGTCGGCTGTTCGAGGGAAAAGTTACGTTGAACAAACCTGAACGATTGAATGGGTTTGAATTCGACGCGAATATTTTGAAAAGATGAGCTTCTGTTTATACGAGTACCTTGGGTAACTAACAATAACGTTGACTAGAAAAGTATTGAACTGGGTCTGATAAAAAATTGGTGATATTTCCATTTTATTTGGTTTATTTTGTCTTTTACTTATTGGACAGACTTGGAAAGAATGCCATTCAATGGTACACAGACGGCTCAAAAACAATAGAAGGAACTGGGATAGGAGTGTTCGGGCCAGGAACCAAACACTCTGAAAGCTTGGGAAAAACCCCAAGTATCTTTCAAGCGGAAATCCACGCCATAAGAAAGTGCGCCCAGTTCAATATTGATAAAGGATACAGAAGACAAAGGATTATCATAATGTCGGATAGTCAAGCAGCCATTAAGGCACTGAGCTCTTGTGTAATCAGTTCCAAAATGGTGTGGGAATGCCTAGACAAACTCAATGAACTAGGCGAGAACAATATAATCACCTTACTATGGATTCCAGGAAACACTGGAATAGAAGGAAATGGAATAGCAGATGAACTAGCAAAGATGGGGACTTAAATACCTTTCTGGGGGCCTGAACCCTTTTGCGGAATCAGCTCCAATGTAATATTGGAAGAAATAAGTAAGGCCGAGAAAAAGAGAAGATCTGACCATTGGAAAGATCTAGTAGGGCTTATACAATCAAAGACTCTTCTGGGTGACTACAACCTGTTGAGATCAAAAGAATGCATAAGTCAAAGTAAAATAGGAATCCTAACGGGACATTGTCGCCTGAATGGGCATCTGAAAAAGCTCAAAATAGTGGAGGAAGAAGAATGCAGATTTTGTGGAATGGAAGAAGAAACCTCCATCCACATACTTCCCAACTGCACAGCACTTTTGAATCCTAGAGCACAGCACCCGGGAGATTACTGGATAGAAGAGGAACATTTACCTAAGTTGAAGCCTGCAGACATCCTAAAATTCCTCCGGGAAATAGGACCAAAGGAACTATTAGTTTCTGAGTCTCTCCTCAGAAACTGAGTAGAAGTAAGGGGGCACAATAGATCTTTTAGGTCACAGTGAATGTCACCCCAAAATACATACATACATACATACATAGTAATTGGAGCATTTTTTGAGTATTCTTTCAACTCAGTACTTGGTAAGCTATATAGGTATATATTTTCTTTCCTTTTGATGGTGGAGAGGTCAAACTGTGCACTCTGTTTCTCGAGAGGTCGAGCTTATGAAGACACCTCCGAAGTTTTTCAAATACTATCTTTCCCAACATGCAGAGTCATGCTACCAAACATGCAATAGGCCACAGTTAGTGGTCGGAAATATTAATACATTGGCTCAAATGAGCGCGTTCACACTTGTCATCATGGACGTAGGTACTCACCTTACAGTAGCTCGAACATTTTCTAGTATCTTCTATTTTTTTTTGGTACTTTGTAAATGGTATATAGGACATACCCAACATCTTTTCTTACTGCTAGTGGAGAGTATACACTGTTACTATAATATATAGTATTATCTTCCATCTAAATTCATCCTATAATGGAACTGACATTTATATGGGATAACTGGCGTTTTTTATTGCCATGGAGGTACCATGTAACAGAAAAAGTAATCTGAAATAGGATACCTTCAAAGTTAGCGATAGCCTTCGTAAGAGAAAGCTTTAAGCCCAAATTATTTATATTGGTAATGACGAGATCAAAGAAGTGTGAAGAAGAATCTGCAAAGCACAATTCGCACAATCTGTAAAGCACTATAACTACATGACAAATTGATTGATAAAAAGCATTTGCAGATGATGTGATGATTTGTGCGTTCACCAAACAAGCTTTGTAAGAAAATGTGTCATATTATGATAAGAAGAACTGCAAAAATGGAATTTCAAATTGATACTAACAAGACAAGTGAGGAGATGGGTGAAAACCTTAGCAGAAAGGAGATAAGGCAAGTGGTGGTCACTGTACCTTAAGGAAACAACTGAGAAATGAGGAAAAAAGCCATCGTAATATATCTGTACCGTGACAAAACATTGATTTGAAAATGGGAAATATGAAACATTGAAAATATAATTTGGATTGTGTATTTAGGTTGACTTGGAATTTTCTTGGAACTGGAAAAACAATACTTGTCATCAAATTACGGGATTCATTTTCCGAGCGAATAAGATGAAAAATTAATATTGCTTATAACAGAGAGATGGTTATTACTTTGAAAGATTCATAACGAATATATTATTATCAATGTGTCCGTATTCCCAGATAGAGTTTCAACAGATTATATATAACAGAGAGCTGTTCGAAAATTATGGGTTTTGTTTAAATCGCGTCGTGAAAATCACCCATTTTAAGTTGATATATTCAGTAGAGATAATTGAATATTGTTTACCGAAAATGTTAAATGTGGTAACAAAATTTCTTCTATATTCCATAGAAAAAATAAAAATAGATAAGAATAGCATTATTTGTTATGTACAATAAAATTTTATTGTTGTTTACTACAAACATTTATACCAAACTATCCAAAAAGCATGAATCTCCTTTTTCAAATTTTGTCACTTTATACAGGGTGTACCAATCTTACGACAAACTTCGGTATATGGGTTATTTTAAGAGATATCAAAAAATGTTATCAACAAAAATAGTAGATGTCTTCAAGGTCCATATTTTGAAACTATATCGAACTATACAGAGTGCTGCATAACTCCGTTACAAACCAAACATATGATTATGTGAAAGCAATAAACGTTGTATGTAACAAAAAATCCTAATTAATGATAAATTTTAATGAATAATTCATTCTAAACAAAACTAGCTACCAACTACTACTACTAAATGTGCAGGCAAGCCTTGTCCTGGACAACTCAAGCCAAGGTTCCGACACTGAGGCCACTGGCGGGCCCCTTGTGCCATTCCTGCTACCTAGGCATCCATGAAACCGAGCCCTTCAATAAAGGCCTCAACATTTTTCAATGGATGTCTGCTTGTATCTCCAGGGGCCATAACAGGGACTCCGAAGATTCGCCTGCGTAGTACAGCCCAGTGTGGACACTCTAAGAGAACATGGACTGACGTTTCGACAGTCATGCCGCAACCCCTACATAGGGAACTTTCCTCTACTCCTAAGTTGTGGAGCTGTTTCCTCATACAGCAGTGCCCTGTTAGGAGTCCTGCTAGCTATCAAAAGTATAATCCTAACCGTAATATTAAGCTGAAGGTTCAAAGTGTCCACCGTTTACATCAATGCAATGCAACTGATTGGCCAGCTCGGTCACCCGATTTAACAAAAGTATATTTATTTTTTTCGGGTCTTGTGAGGAATAAGTTTATAAAATCCCCGGCTATTAGAGATGACATGAAAGAGATAATTAGTGCGGCATTTCGATCTGCTAACGTTGATATGCTGAGAAATGTTAGTCAATCATTTGAACTATTCTGCATTGATGTTAACGGTGAACATTTTGAACCTTTAGTTTAATATTACGGTTGGGCTTATACTTTTGGTGGCCAGTTTTGTTTAGAATAAATTGTTCATCAAAATTTATTATTGGTTAGCATTTTTTGTTACATACAACGTTTAATGCTTTCACATAATAGGTCAGTAGTTATATTTTACAATAAATATTACACAATAACTGTGTTTTTATATACTTTGGGTATAGGGAATGCTTGACAAAAATTAAAGTTACATAATCGAAGATTCTATTTTTGCTATATAATACAGGGTGTTTCATTTGAAAGAAGAAAGAAAATGACAGGTTCGAGTTTCCGTTCACCCTGTATACAAGAAGGAATATAATTGAAATTTAATAGGATACAACAAGCTACAGAACGTTGATTTACCTACGATTTTCACATAAACGTGTCCATATCTTTTGAAGGACTCTGTATAACGTGGCAAAATCTCACATCCAAAGCTTCAAAAAAATGTAACCAATCCCAATTCGGTATAATATACAGGGGTTCCCATTTGAAAAATCATATGTTTGGTTTGTGACGAGTTATGCAGCACTCTGTATAATTTCAAAATATGGATCTTCAACACATCCACTATTTTTGTTGATAACATTTTTTGATATCTCCTAAAAGATTCCATATACCGAAGTTTGTCGTAAGGTTGGTACACCCTGTATATCTATGTATATATTTCCCAAATTATTTGCTTCTTGCTTCAATTATTTTTAGGTTGACCTCGTATAATACCGACTTGTTACTGGCAATTCAAGCTCGCTTCGATTAAAACGTTTGAGATGTTTGTCGGCGAGCAAGAAGATGCTCGATGGTCTTGAAGCGCCATCGAATGATACGTGCAGGAGACTTGGTGGTGGCGCCCTGGGGGTTGGCCCCCCTTTTTTGGACTAGCACCGGCATTTTTTGCCACGCTCTGATCATCGAGAAATTCAACGTGTGTGATGCCAGATATTTGTCGTTGGAGACGTTCGAGAATGTCCGATGTTGAGAAAAAATTGTGGTATTTCAACGTGGAATTTTACATACAGAACATTTCGATGAAAACTATCCACCCAACATAATTATTAAATCGTTACTTCATGAAAAAATAGAAAAACATGTCAAAAATCATATTAAGGGGCATGTATTTTCCCATGTAATCGTTATAACTTTGATCCCCCCCCTACGATCCCCGAAAACTATGAAAGTCAATTTAATGTTAGATTGACAGTTCATAATAATAATGATTACAAATAGTGGATACCATTACGTCTCTTACAGCAGTAAGCGGGAGAAGCGGGGTCCCCATTTCGGCATCTATTGACATTTACTCTTCAGCTGCTTCGGCATTTTATCAACTACACACTGCAGATTTGCCTAAATAATTAGTTATGAAAATAACTGTTTTTTCAGTCTTGAACAAACAATGAATTTAAAAGCACCAAAAAAACTTGCAAATATCAGACGATGATCGAATATCAATAAGGGTCAAAACAAACTGGGGAATTTTACCAGTTTATCTGACAACGTCTTGCAGTTTTGCCAGCCCGTAAGCTGTAAATTGCCCTAGCTGTTGAGGATAAATTGTATTTACGGTTGGTGAATTAATATTCATCCTCTAATAATCAGGAAATTAACCAAAAATGACATCATCGTCTTTTTACTGTGAATTTCTATACCTACTCTGCAATATATAATTGAAACTGTAGGATTATACCGTGAAAAGAATAAGTCTACAAGAGTCACAGCTATACATGTTAATGCTGCACATCTCGGAAAAACTGCCAATTCACTCATAAGTAAGGAGCTGAATTAATGCAAACATTTTTTGGAACAGGATCAGTTGCCAATAAAAAACAACGAGACTATGGAAGTTGCCGTTTTGAGACGCTAAGAAATCAACAGTCAATATAACTAATTTCTCAGTGCAGTGGGTGTTCCTCTCATTGCTGTTTTCAAAATTGTAATTTACTAGAAGAAGAATGTAGTAAGAGTGCCGTAGGTTGGGACTTTTTTTTGGAAATGTCCACCTATTTGAGAATACAAATTACTTTTTGACTTCAGAACTTTTCGCTCACCAAATTAAATCAGCTGTTCCCAAACAGAAATAAATTGTGGCTTTGGGAAACTACTTGGACAACGTCGTCCCAAATCGGTGGAAAGGTCAAAGAGCAGCAATTGAGCCACCAAGGTTCCCAGATTCAACTCCCCTCTCGAGTTCCTTAAGGTGAAGTGAGTAAAAAGCGAAGAATATGAGTGATCAAAAGACCTTTCAATTGTTGTATTGCAAGACCCTCTATTTTATTCAAAAATTCTATTGATCACTTTATCACGCTTATGTAGATGATGCTAAAAATAAAAAAGTGATCTGACGAAGCAGTCATTTGAAGATAGGAATCGTCGGGTTTCGGGATTTTCTCGTTATAGAAAAGGATCCACAACGCAAAAGATTCTCAAGACAATTATTCAAACATTTTTTTCAAAGAAGTTCAAGAACATTCTGCATATGGGAGGATGAGGTAGAGAAAGATATAGAAGAACCTATTAAAAACAATATGTATTGGAGAAATATAACAAAGGAGGCCAGGCCAGATTAAAGATTATAATAGTCACACTGATATAAGAGGAGTAATCCACCTCAATAATAGGATTGAACACAGCTCTACTGATCTAGCCATAATCCCGGCTATGATGATGATGAAGATTACTTGTTATATTACCCGCGAGAATAGTTTACGTAGCACATAACCCTACTTTTTTACTAAAAAGCATTTCAGAAAAAGATATATTATGTCTCAATAATACTATTCGTACAAAAAATGTCTAACGATGATTCTTATGCTACCAATTTCGGTACTAATGGAACCAGTGGTTCAGTCTCATGTCACAAACAAAAATAAGCTTTTTTTATCACTTTCATGTTTGATGAAACAAATTATTATTGCTTCTGCTTATTTTTTATAAAAAAACACGTAATTACGGCAAACACTGTATGCCTTCTATTGATATTCATCGGTGTTGATATGTCGGCGGTTGTATATGTATATATATGTATAAGTACTTCTCCGCCGAGTCGTCGTCAGAGCCCGGGGGGTAAGTAAAGGTGAAGACTAACCTTAAAAGAGAAAGAAGTCTAAGAAGAAGAAGAAGAAAAGAGTTGAGCCCCCCCGCGACGTAATTGCAGGCCGCGAGTGTGTTCGGATGGGTGGTCCCATAACGCTTCCCGCTGATGATGGTCGCCTCATCGATCGACTCGGCAGCACCACACCACTAGTACTAGCACAGCTTTGTGGTCTCGATATAAGCGAGAAAGACAGCAGCGTGAAATGGGAAATTCTGCTTAGCTTATATGACGTCAGTGGGATGGGATAGAGGCGTGTTTGATATTTATTTGTAATAAAAAAGGGTAGTATCATTTTTATTTAAATTATGACAGAAACAAAAAAAAAACCGTTATTTATATTGCTGAATTTTATTATAAGAAACCAGAGCTATCGGATTACGATCTTAGACTGGCTTGTTTGTAATGTAACAGTAATGGGACAAATATCGCAATAAGTGGAGCAATGAAAAACAAATAATATATCATTAAAATAAGTAGGTATCCGAGCAGTAGCTTTTTACATATTATATATTTATTCATTCGCAGCATCTTTATGTATGTATTCTACATATTATCTTTACCAATAAAACATGCGACTATTATTTATATAATATAATCTAATCATTTACGCGTTCTAAGCTTTTATTTAATTTCTCAACATTTTATTTTTATTTTTATATATATTTTCACTGTATGCCAGCCCCTTCTCCAAAGATTTTTCCTGGTTATCCGATTATTCTTTAATACCAACAAACGTCGTTGAAGAATTATCTACTTCATTCAGTTTCCTGCAAATAAATTATCATGTTAGTGAAACGTGTTATCAATAGATGTCAAAGGTAATGTTACTATTATAATGCCTCATAAAGTCTTTTAAAATCAAAGAACAACAAAAAACTGAATTTTCCATTCTTTCGTCCCATTATTAGGCGCATTTTTGTATTAAAATCACACTATCACTTCTACATAATATACGAGTAGTAGGAGAGCTGGCAACAATTTTTGGGTATGAAAACTTGTCCTTTACCTCTCCTATCAAATCTCCTATTGAGTAGCGGGGCTAAATCAATCCTTGATGTTTAATAATATTAATTTTATCCTGCCAAAAATATGTTTGAGACAATTTGAAATTTTTATATGTGGTAGTTTATTGTTTCAAGACTAAAGGAAAAAAAATAAGCAAGACGATTTAATCCGGTTTTTGCCCTTCACAGGCTCACAAAAAAATATGAAAAATGTGTATGAGGCTACTTATTGTTGAAAAATATTATTGTAACGAGGACAGATTATTTTGGTGGGACTTTCTGCCTGCCAGGAGATCTAAGAAATGATGTATCAATAGCACTATAGGCATGCTGTAGTGCATGAGAGGGAGCCTTTTTCGCCAGCTGAAAATAAAGAACAATTCAATTCTGACGTGGAATAAGTTAAATTCATATTTTTGTACTCACAATAAGTCTTAAATAATTGTATAATTATTTTATCTGAATAAATCTAATTTTGCGATTTTATATTTTTGTGATCATTTATTTTTTTGATATGTAAGCCTTTAGTAATTTTAACATAAATAGAAATATATTCAATTAAGAGTACAAACTTTTAGTTGAACTACCGTCACAAAAAGACAATTCTTCAAATTTTCAATGCAGTGGCAAAAATATTAGTCATATACATAGTGATGAGCAAAGCAAGACCAATACCAAGACTCGGATCAAATATCACATTATCCAATATTATCATCATTCTTCTCACCATCTCTTCTATACCTCAACGCAGAAAGTTACTTGATTGGCAGGCCACAACAGCTTCAGCTTCTATCACCACGATACATTATATCCAGGTTGGCAGGTATATATTGAGGTACTTAGATATTTTGCAAATATTGCTACTAGGTAACTAGTCTGACCTAGAATGAGACCTTGAAGATCTATTGTGGCCCGTTTGTGCTCTACTCAATTGCTAGAAAACTTAAATATAAGAAGTACCTGTAGATCTATTTTCCGAAAAAATATTAGGATATCTACAGGCTGTCCTGGCTGTCCCTCTTCTATCCAATGATCGCCTAGGTGTTGTGCTTCAGGGCTCTGTATTGCTATGCATCCAGCAAGCATGTGAATGGAGTTCTCCCTTTATTTTTACATAATTTTTCTATTCCACTTATTTGAGCTGTCAATACGTCAACATTTTCTTAGCAATGTGCGATAGTTTAACCATATTTCATATAAATGGTATTGAAAATAGTTCTAATTAGTAAAAAAATTAATTTTTTGACAAATGAAAATAATTTGCTTTGAATATGTAAATTAACCGATCGTATTGTCCTACTGAACGGAGCCCTATCTACTGATGATCAGCCCCTGTTTGCATTCAAATCACTATTGTCAGCTATATTTGTTTTCAAATTCTTGGTGCATACAGAGTAGTTGCAAGTTGCAAGCAAAGCAATATCAACATACTCCAGCTGAGTCGATGATGATGATATGCAGATTTATAGCGTATAATTACACGAGAAATAAAATAGGCCAATCAAAAAAGTTTCCCAATCAACCAAAATCAAAAGTTTAATGAAGAAGCTATTCAAATATTTTGTTTATAGTATGCATACTTAAAAGGATATGAGACTACCAGAGGCGTAGCAAAGACACCCGCAGACCCTGGGCTTTGGTAATAAAGGGGCTTCCAAGCCAAACGAAAAGGCAGTGAATAGCACCTGATAATATTATTCGGTTGTACTTGCCGATTCACGATATTTTAATATCATGAACAAAATATAAATTCAAAAGGTACAATTATACCCGAAAGCTGAGTAGAATGTGACATGCCTCCCCCAGCACAATATGGACGTCCTGTCAATGCCATAGACTATTCTAGACTCGATGGGCATTTTGATCACGATTGTCAGAGATAATTGGCTGGAATCATGTTGGCTCAAAATGCTGGGCCGAATTTGCACCTGCCATTCCCCCGGACAGTATACAGAGGCTAAAGTTTTTTTTGTTTCAGTATTGGTTGGAAATGTTGCAACAGTTTTAATAATATTTGAAATTGCTGGAAGTACACTCCAAACATCAGCAAATGCAACGACAAATGAAAAATGGCAATTATTATTATGTGACGTGAACTGATTTTGGTAGGTGTCAAGCAACTAAACACCAATGTGCAATAGTATTTCACAATGCATGGTGGAAAATTCCTCAATTCTCCCAGCATCTTTCCAGCACGATCAAGACGAAATCCTAGCACATTTGGTTAGAATTAGTAGAAGCAGCTTTAAAATGGGTTATATAGTAGAAGCACGGAGAAGGATAATAGTAAGCTTCATTCCAAAAGCTGGAAAAAGGGACACAACAAACCCAAAATCTTCAAGACCAATTAGTCTGTCCTCCAAACAGATAGGTATACGGATATCCGATATGTACAGTCATGAAATAACATATATCTTCTCCGCAAAATTTG
>CAJUYH010010479.1:0-12200 GCA_910591685.1 Galerucella tenella
TTTTATACAATGATGTTTTACTTAATTTATACAAACTCACTTTGCACGTAAGTTTAAATTAATTATAATTTTTACCACTTGATATTTGAACTGTTCATATTTTAGCCTTGATAAAGGATTCAAATAAATCCGAAAGCTTGGAATTAGTAAAAAAGAGTTTAATTTCTTAACCAGCCCAGATTGTGACGGAATCCCCAATAATTTAGTAGATTGTATATATATATATATATATATATATATATATATATATATCGTAAACTATTTTCTTGGGGAATGCGGCAATGTGAAAGAAAACTCTTTTTAGATAAAGTTTTATATATATATATCTCTTTTCCTTCATTATTGCTGCTTACCTCAATATTTGTCTGTTTGTATATATATATACGATCCTGCTGGCTCGCGACGGAACACACGGGGGTGTTCCTTAGCGTTTTTGACCTACTTTGCAGCATTTGTTCACAAATCAAAAAGGTACGTTTTGTTTGTCTATATTTGTATTTCTCAAAACCGTCTCCAAGTTCAATATTGGACTATCTATAACGCATCCTGACCTACTGCAAAATATTGCATTAAAAAATTGCAATTGCTACATCTTGAAAACCCACGAAGATATAAGTTTATGTAAAAATGACGATATTTACAGTTTTTCCGAAATTTCTTCGCATCCAATTATCCAATCACTTCGCTGAAAAATGCGTTGTATTCGAATATTTATCATCTTTTGACAACATTTCGATTACTCAATAATAGGTTTTCGTGTAATTAGAGAGATATCGCTTGTTAAAAAATGGTCTGCGGTAATTACGTTTGCAGTATTTTGACGTTTATTAAATGTGCGATTCACTTCTTTACGTCTCTAACGCTAATAACGTTAGCGCTTCGCGTAATTTACGGTTACGTATCGTTGAGTGTTATTGTAAATACAACACATAATTGTCCTGCGCAGTTGACAAAATAGAAAAACGCAACGGATTTCTGAGGTTGAGGTTTTTGTGCATCATTGTGTTTATTGTTTAGATGGTGTTTAGTTTGTGTTGTGGTTTCCGTTTAAATATGCAAATAGTAAGGTTGTTTGATGTTTTTTATAGTATATACAGAAAAAGACAGGTTATGTTACTTCCTACATAACGCAGCACTACGTTAATAAACTATAGTGATGGCAATAGCTCCTATTGCGAGATAAATTTTGGGTAGACCGTTATTAAAATAGTGCTACATAAATACCGCAGCGTATGCAGTATTGCAATTGGCAATATCTGTCTATTAAAAAAAGACAGGTATCAAAGATAATATAGGAACCCTCCAAGCAATATTCAGTGTTCAATAGCCATCCATCACGCCAAAATTCATTTTATCTAATAAATACCAGATTTTTGACTTGAGTCAATTTCATGCATTATATGAATTGTAAACCAAACCTGTGAATAAAAATTTTGTTGAATGAACTCACCTGCAGCCCAGTGTACAACAGTGTGTTTTTCGTTGTCAACAGCATTTATATCAGCACCATTTGCCAAAAGAAAAGTCACCAATTGCATATTACCAGCAATCACTGCTAGATGAAGTGGTGTGAAACCATCTTCGTCTCTACCGTCGACCAATTCAGGAGCAGCCATGACCATGAGATCAGCGGCTTGAGAGGCGCAGCGACTGCCGCTAGTACTACTGTAATGAAGAGCAGTTTTACCAGTACGATCTCGTTGAAAGAGAGAAGAGGCCTGAAATTTTAGATATATAAAGGAAATGGGTCTAAACGAACCACTGGTTTCTAAGACTTTTTTAAGGAACTGAGTGGAGGAAATGGGCACAATAGATGTTTTATGTACGAAAGCTAGAAATAAAAATGGAGTGATATCTTTAATTTTGTATTTTTTCAGTTTTTCTTGTGAAATCTTGAGTTTGTAAAGCACCGGCTGTTGCGCAGCATTGCTTGCTCCACATTTTTTCCAGTGTAAAACAGAACTGGCGCGCTTTGCGCGAAACAATTCTCGCTACGTTGTGCAATTTATCGCAACGCACAAACAGAGCAACTATTTTTTCGCAGCAGTGCAGCGATTTTGCAGCCCGTGCGTTTGTCTCATCCCAATTAAAAGCAACAAAGCTGTTTAATTGGTGTCGAATTCCACTCCATGGGTGGAGTGCTCTAGGCTGGGTCTTTGATGGTATCAATATATTGCAAGGTAGACAATATTCGAACAACAATAAGACCATCAGTAACTGTAAGACATGGGGTATGACATAAATGATGAGGAGGCACTAGCATTATGGGAGAGGAAAATGTTTGATAGGATTAACCAGATGGGAACAGCTATTTTAATACTTAATTTAATTATGAGCGGGGAAATTGAAGTGTATAATATGTGGTTGAGAGTAGTAGAAACGGATGAAAAAGGTCCAGACCTGTAGCAAATTGGCTGGTTGCAGTGGAAGATCTGAAAAACAAGGAGTGAAGGAGAACTGGAAAGGTATAATATTAGATAAAATGAAGAGAAGTGAAGAAAAATGAAGCCCAGCGCCACTAATTGCTGACCCAACTGATATATTGTATGGATATGAACTTTCAAATGAAAGTTTTTCATGAGAAATTCAAGACAAAAGAGGAGGTAGTGTCAATACATCAGTTAAAGTCAAATTCGCCATATTGTTAATTTCTATTAGAATTTCCGAATAAAGTGTTACATTGCTAGTATTTTTAGGAAGAGAAAAATAGTATGTTATATACCTGGGCGGTAAGGTGGCATTTTTCAGGCTAAAAGAAGATATGGGCAGGAGAGGTGCTGCCGAGCCTGGCCACTTCCTGATGCCTGAAAAAAGCACTTTACTGCCGTGGTTTACACATAATTCAAATTCATTATTGTGAGTCATAATTTTTCAAAGTGATATTGAAAATTGGATTATGCATAGTACAGTTGACAGAAGAGAATCCTTGCTTGGATAAATTTGATAACTGTACTTGCTCAGGAAAAAATCGTAAAATTTATTTTCTTGGCTAGCCGTAGAAAACGTAGCTTTCTTGGCTCCGTGAAACATGTAAAATTCAACTTTCTCATAGTGTAGGATAAAAAATAAGTTCTTGTCACTCGACCATGTCAAAAGGTCAAGGCACCCGTACGATAAATGCTGAGGTCAAAAGCATATGACATTTGTTCTTAAATATGCAGAATAACGTCTCATTCATTATCATAGAACTTCATATATTTCCCCTCAGGTCAGTAAATATAGAAATTAACCTCTCGCTAAATTTTCTGATTCATGTTTTTATAAGATTTACTTAGTATAAAATTACAAAATGCTGACAGATTCCGGTAGAGCTTCAGGCTCCCTATTTAAGGAAAGTTTTTGGCTGATATCTTGAGAGCTTTGAACTATGGAGTAAAAGTCATTGATTACATTCTCGTAGAGAATAAAATTTCGCATCTCTTGTTTCCCGTATACTCTTTTTGTAAAACTCGCCGTTCACGATATATCACTCATTTAATTAACCGGTTCTTCTATATCGTCCGATAAATCTTAAATAATTGAGTGAATTGATAAAATATATCAATCTATTTTTTAGGATCATTTTATACTTCTCAACTTTTGTTTGGAACTTTTTTTAATAATGTAATAGCATTTAGGACATTTGAAAATGTTGAATTCATACAGTACCTAATGATTGGGGTATAAAATAATAATGATAATAAACAATTTATATAAAAATAGAATAATTCTTCATCGTACACGTGATTTTTTATTTATATATTCAAATAATGTATTTTTCCACTGAAAAAGTTTAATTCTAAGTATCGGCATTATATATAATCAATATACAACTTACCTTAAAACAAATTTCGAATATCCATTCTACCTCAAAAATCACTACATCGTTTTTTCTATAAATATAACGATACACAATAAAAAATAATTTACCCTGTTACTGAAAGCTACAGCAAACAAATCCCACGTCTAATAATGAAAAAAATACTATTTCAGTAAAATCATATCTTATGTTGAATCAAACCAAACTTTAAAAGTTGCTATGACAATACGGAATCACTGGGGTGCATTCAACCAAAAGGGCAGGGATTCAACCTTATGTCAAACATGCAAACATGCTTTTTAATCAGATGGGCATCGTTGAATGAACGAGTTCGTCGACTTTATTTTATACTTGTTTATGATAGGAAAATACCTTGACACTGTGTAGTACGTCGCGACGTTCAAGTGAAAGAAATGCAATGTTTGTTTTTCTCATCATAAATGTACACAAGCGTCTAGCCGGTCACATAGCATGGCTCCCGAGGATAAACGATAGGTGCCAACGTTGTCAAATTTATCAGTAACATAACAATATTGAAGTAAATATGTAGATATCAGAAAATGAGAGATAGAAAACTAAAAAAAAACAAGAAAACACAGGCCCAAACCCGGTTGATCAAATTGTAACTATGTATAAAAATATAAGAAAATAAGAAATAGAAAACTAAAAAAACAAGAAAGCCCAGGCCCAAACCCGGTTGATCACAGTAGAAATATCAGAAAATAAGAAATAGAACACTAAAAAAACAAGAAAACCCAGGCCCACATCCGGTTGATCAAAGTGTAACTATGTATAAAAATATCAGAAAATAAGAAATAGAAAACTAAAAAAAACAAGAAAAGCCAGGCCCAATGTAACTATGTATAAAAATATCAGAAAATAAGAAATACAAAACTAAAAAAAAACAAGAAAACCCAGACCCAAACACGGTTGATCAAATTGTTACCTTGTATCACAATATCCGAAAATGAATAAAAAACAAAAAAAAACAAAAACCCAGGTCCTAACCGGGTTTCGAACCTACGACCTCTGGGTTGTAAGCTCAGTATCCTACCAACTGGGCTAATCTGCTTACATTGAATCACATCGAATAGAAGGTTAAAGGCTGCTTGGACGCATGCGCAACTCAACTACTAAATTTGGCGAGTGCCGAGATTCAACAAATTAAATTTGACAGCGTTGGTGCTGAGTCGGATAAATAAGCTCTCGTTCGGGAGCCATGCTATGTGACCGGCTAGACGCTAGTTAAATACACAAATAAAGTGAGTCATTCATTTGGTGGTAACCATTAATTTTCGCAACTCCAAACAGTGCTCTAAATCATCTAAGCGTTGTTTTGGTCCGGTGTGAGCACAAGTATACAATGAAACGTTTATGTAGCTCATATACTGATAGAGGTTTATTTCTCCAAAACTGAAAAAATTAAATTAAAGCATGTACCTATATATTAAGATTTTCTAGAATTTTCAAGAAAGTAATTAGAAAAGATATACCATGTTGTATTAAGCATAGCTCTTTATATAAGATTTTTCACTACTTAGTTGTTGTTGGCACTTCCTTTACCATTGCACTATGATAACTTGTATTATACACAATATTTGATGAATTTCGAATAGCTGCCTTCGTTTTGTCCCCATTATGTGGCACATGAGACTTCTATTTCATACACATCCCTAATTCGCCTAAACTTCTAGATAGGCACATCCACTAGGACACCCTAGTATACTTCCAAAATTCTTCAGCACTAAGATATTTCTAAAGTTCAACTCAACATTTTTTGAAACCATCCCTTCGCGTTAGTCCACCCATTGAGGAAGAAGAAATTTAAGTTAATTAGGTACCAAATAGAACAGGCATCATTGAGACCATTATCCTTGTATGTAAATCTACATTAACAATCAAACAAATCCAGCCACCAGAAGTTTGACAAATTTTCGGAATTTCTTGATTCTTTTCTGTGAATTATAGGTCAATTATTCTATTCTTCTAAATTTGAAACACCCTATGGAATGCAGTAACATTAAAAAAACGTATGTATGTATGTATGTATGTGTGATTTTTGGGGTGACATTCACTGAGACCTAAAAGATCTATTGTGCCCCCTTACTTCTACTCAGTTTCTTAGGAGAGTCTCAGAAACTAGTAGTTCCTTTAGTCCTATTTCCCGGAGGAATTTTAGGATGTCTGCAGGCTTCAACTTAGGCAAATGTTCCTCTTCTATCCAGTAATCTCCCAGGTGCTGTGCTCTAGGATTCTGGACTGCTGTGCAGTTGGAAAGTATGTGGATGGAGGTTTCTTCTTCCATTCCACAAAATCTGCATTCTTCTTCCTTCACTATTTTGAGCTTTTTCAGGTGCCCATTCAGGCGACAATGTCCCATTAGGATCCCTGTTAAACCTCTTAGCGCAGTTTTACTTTGACTTAGCTTTCTTTTGATCTCAACAGGTTGTAGTCACCCAGAAGAGTCTTTGATTGTATAAGCCCTACTAGATCTTTCCAATGGTCAGATCCTCTCTTTTTCATGGTTTTACTTATTTTTTCCAATATTACAGGCAAATTTTCGGAATTTCTTGATTCTTTTCTGTGAATGATAGGTCAATTATTCTATTCTTCTAAATTTGAAACACCCTATGGGATGCAGGAACATTAATAAAACGTAGGTTAGGTTAGGTTCTATGTGAGTGGGGCCTTCTTGCCACCTCCACTACGACCTTCGTTAGGTCTATTGTGGCTCACTCCCAGGGATTACAATTCACCCCACAAACCTGTGCTTCTGACGAAGTACATGGTTGTATTTGGTAATACTTTTTTGAAGTCGTTCGGCTCTAAAGTAGTTGAACCGAATATATTATACCTTACTCTGCCCAAGGCTGGGCATGAGCATAGTATGTGCTCCGGAGGCAAATTCAAGCACCATGCTTCATGAACATTCTGGTTCCTTATTCATGTTATTATCTATTATTAAAGAAGATGGGAGAACGCGGTCTTTGCACCAAATCCGGATTTTCAAAGACTGTTTGTGATGCAGACCACCTAACGTCTTTAAAGAAATCCTTCAAACGCAGATGGTCACTTCCAGAACAACTGCAGGGACGGATTTGTTGTCGACCCATTGTGCCTGACAACCAATAAGGTCTTCGAATTGCCTACAAAAAGATTTTGATATAATTAATCATCATTTCTATACTAATGATGATCCCGATCGCAGTATGCAAATGTGGAACATTTTTAAGGATATAAGTGATCGCAATCCACGTTATATTAATTAAATTATGTTTTCTGACGAGTCTAAATTTTGCCTAAATGGTTCAGTCAATCGTCAAAATTGCAGATACAGGAGTAAGGACACTCCTCGCTTGATGACTGAAGGTTATACCAACGTACATAAACAAAAGAATAGTAGGATCACTCAGAGGGTTGACTCTCTGGGTTCAATCTAAGCTCGTCCAAGCTCGATGTCTATCTGAGTCGGTCTCTGTCTTCGTCTTTTCTGGTAGACTGTGTCTTTTGTAGTTTGAAGGTACGAGCGGAGTTATTAGTATACCGGCTGGACTGTCTTTGCAGTGAACTGTTTAATTATGATTACGGTATATTTTTATTAAAAAGAAAATGCCACGAGTGTGTTGTGTGGACGGTTGTAGGAGTAGAGATGGGGTAAAAATATCTTCCTTCAGCTTTACCAAGGATAAAACTAGGTAAAGTTAACAATATCATTTAGCAAAGGATATTAGTCAGGCTGTTATAAAAAGCAGTGTGATATAGTTTGGCAAGTTTATCTGAAGCTCCGCGGCATCGGTTGAGGGGAAAAAACATGGCGCATATCTGTCATAAACGTAGAAATGGCGTACGGTACCTATTTTACCAAGTAAAAGTGAAAATACAAAGGTCACTGACAATACCAACGGCATTGGGAAGACCACACGCACGCGCCTGCCAATAAGAAGTCAGCTGGTTATGCCTTTCGATTAAAATCACCAATAATGTAATTCGGAGGGTGTGGTAATTATGGTTTTCGTACATTGCTGCCAGAGCTTGAAGAAGAAAAAGTGTTCATCTTTTGAAATTAATGTTAATAGAAAAAATCCAAGGAAACTAGCACTTCAGCTTTTTCATAGTTAAACGTGGCAATATCGAATTTTTTCGACAACATTCCATTAACGGCTTCAGATAAACTTGCCAAAGTATAGATGTTTTGTGTTTCAAAATGAAATATCACCAAAAAAATTTTTTAGATGTCAACGTTGGAAACATGCCTTAGGTTTTGTTGATTGTCACAGGTATGCCAATCAAGAGGCTGAACAATGCAACTAAAAATTAGGAACTTGCGACAGACACTTTTCCCATGAAAATTATATGCGCAGTAATAGTATAGACCAGTGCCGAAGCCTTCAAAATGGCAAAAAGTGAAAAAAAATAATAGTAGGATGAAACCCATTAGAAAAGAAGGAAAATGTGATGAGATTAAAAGGAAAAATAAATTACGGGTGATCCGAGTTAGGGAAGTGGGAGGCAGTGAGCTTTTAAGCGTAATAAATAGTTTATCTCGATTTCCGGCAAAACTACAAGTCCTATGGAAAAAAGTTGAATGGCAAAGTTGTGGGTAATAAAAAGATTTACAACTTTTGTATACACATCTTTCTCACATTACCTCAAAATGTATTTGAAAAATTCAAATAACCAAGTTTTTGGTTTTTAATTTTTATCTTTAAAAAAAACTTTTCACGAAATTTGGTGAAAACTTTCCTTATTATATCCCAAATACACTGTAATTTATCTAATTTGAAATATTCATTTTCTCACTTTATTTTAATTCAATTTAATATCAAAAAGCACCCTAATTTTGAATCAAAAAATCTAGCGTCAAAATAACAGCTTTTTTCAAAATGTCGGTGGAAAATTCCCTCGTTGAAATCTCTACTTTCTGATAGTGTGAAAAAAAAATACATTACTATGGTAAATGTTCATATATCATCAAATATCATCTAAAAACCAAAAATTGGAACACTTCTTTTTGTCCTATTGATAAAAAGACAGGGCCGCACTCAGGACAACAAATGATCTACTACAATAGAATTACCTAACACGTCACAAAGTGGAAGTATTTCGCCCCACTTACAAGGAGTAAGCCACTATATTCAATTCGCTAAATGGCCCCAAGCTGTTAGAAGACTACTTATATAAAATTAGAGACATATATTGTAAACCCAAAAAATGTCATCTACGCCTCCGGAATGTCCAACAACAGAATATGTGTGTATCTTTCATCGAAACAAATTGTAGACTCTCCCAGTTGTGGAGATGAGTTCGTCATCAATGGCACGTAAATTTCAGCACGTAGGTTAATTACCCGTACTGAAAGACTTGTCCCTTCAAATGTTTGTCCTTCAATCTCAAATCAATTAATATCTGCAGCTTTGAAAAACCTAGGCGTAACCATTATGTCCCCTATCTTATCCTTAAGAATCGAAATCACAAAACCAGAATACAGTCACATACTCAGCTTCCGGCGCCAAGTTTTTATATCTTCTCTCAACAACCTTGAAATACCAGAAAGCATACTTGTTCAAGAGCACGTCATGTCTTACCGCATATTCCTCACATTGGATGGTCAGGTTTGCTACAAATGTAAGCAGACTGGTCACTTAGCTTTAAGATGCCCCAATACAGAAAGCCTCCCTCGAGCTGAGCACAGCCGCCATTCTCAGAACTTCCGTTAAACAAACACTACTCCTATCCATGAGACAATTTATACAACTGAAACAAAGCAAGTGAAAATTCAACCCAGGCACAGTCAAACGAACAAGAAATTCCAGCCTCGCAAACTTGCACTGCATACAGGAGCATCACCGAAACAGTCACTGCTTAATCGCAAATTATTTCAACTTCAATGAAAAATAGCATGGAAACCCCTATGGAGAGTTCACAAAATAGCAATAAAAGAACACTATCTCAAACTTCAAGCCCGATCCTAGAAACTGAACCCAATATACCACCTATCAAAATACCAAAGCCACCAAAGAAACATAAATCTGGAAAAAATACACTGGAACAACCACAACCTATTAAAGAATTAATTAAAAACAATCAGGGAGATTTCGTTGTAAATTTTGAGCAGTTAACAGATCAAATATAAAGGGGAATCCAGATTCTATTAACCTAATTCGAAATTACACGACGGACTATGAAGGCTTAGTTGAAAACATAAAGATGATTTATCCTAAGCTCCAAGGAAAGTCATTGAAAACTCAACTCACTTAAATCAGAAAACGTCTAGAAAGAAGGCACCATAGAGCAGGAGCCAATAAGTGACTCCTCAAAAAGCTGTTAATTTCCAAAAATGGTTGTCTTACAATGGAATCTTAACGGATACTACCTACACTTAGAAATGTTAAATACTCATAACCAAATACGATTCAAGCGTTTTATGCCTACAAGAAACGTACTTCAAAAATAACAACATGCACAAACTGAAAACATTCACCGGGCTCTACAAAAATCGAATTGGGGCAAAAAGTTGGGGAGGAGTAGCAATATATTATGTAGGTAAAAATTTCCAAGCAAATGAAATTCCTGTCCACACAAATCTCGAAGCCGTTGTCGTAAATCTGCCCACAAAAATAAACATTTGCAATACTTATATACATTCCATCCGATACTATTTTACAAAAAGAAAACCTGATAGAAGCCTTCGATACTGCTTGCAGATACAATATACTAAACACATTAAAACAGTGGGATATTGACGGCAAGATCCTAGCATTTTAAAAAAACTTCCTCTACAGAAGAACGTTCAGAGTTAGGGTAAATGGTATAACATCAAACGAAAAAATACAGCAAAACGGTACCCTTCAAGGAACAGTGATTAGCCCTACCCTATTTCTGGTAGCAATCAATGGCATCTTCAAAATTATAGTCAAACCAATAAAAATCAGAGCTTTTGCTGATGACTGGGTTATATATATATATTAAGGGCCGAAACATCGAAACAATGCAGGAACTAATGCAAAATCAACTCATGAATCTTGAACTTTGGTTGAAAGAGTCAGGCTTCTGCTTTTCTCCCTCAAAAACAAAATGCATACTTTTGTCTAAAACTTATCTCTACCAAACCCCTTATCTCAGTCTTCACGATCAACAACTACAATTTGTCAATCATGCAAAATTTTTAGGCATGATTTTTGATACCAAACTAAACTGGAATGAACACATAAGAACTCTAGTACCCTCCTGTCAAAATGGCATAAATATTTTAAAATTGCTTGCAAACAGAATCTGGGGCTCAGACCAGAAGACATTAGATCTTTTGTACAAAAACCTTATAAGAACGAAAATAGATTATGGGTCCATTTTGTATGCCTCTACCAAAAATTACATATTAAAGAACCTGGACACCATTCACAATAATGCTCTAAGAGTTATATCAGGTGCGCTCCGAACCTCGCCAATTGAAAGCTTGTATGCTGAATTAGGTGAGCCGTCTCTATCACTTAGAAGACAGATGCAAACTTTGATATATTCTACTTCTATCCCAGGTAAAGTTGGGCATCCAACCTACGAAAATGTACATACTAGTAAATATCTCAACCTATCTCAGAAACAAAAAAGATCAGACCCTCCTTTCTATGAGAGGGTACAGAAACACTCCTTAGACCTCCACATCGAAAATCCTCCAGCATTTAGAAATAGTGCCATATCACCACCATGGCTACTAAATCATCCTTACATAGATAAATCCCTGATAATTCACAAAAAAATGAAATTCCCCCTTGCATCATAAAACAAGCTTTCCACACACAACTAAATCAGTATCAAGAATACTACCAAATGTATGCTAATGCCTCGAGAACTTAAAATGGCGTCGGAGCTGCAGCTATTACCCCTGACACAAAATTAACTTTTAAACTTTCACCCCTTAGCACTGTAAACTCAGTACGCACTATTTCAAGATGTAACACATGCCAAATTTTAAACTACTCCAAATTCCTAATAATAACAGGTTCCCTCAGTTAACTTGAATCCATCAAAAAAACTTATGATACTCATCCTATTTCTCTGTCCATAAAAGCAACACTAGATGAGCTCCACACAACTGACAAAGAGGTACAATTTATGTGGATCCCATCCCACATCGGAATCTTGGGAAACGAAGAGGCAGACCAGCAAGCTAAAAAATCCACGTCAATGAAAAAGTGCTTAGTGCGTGGCAGAGTCAGTGGCGAGAATCCAAAGTGAAGTTGCGTGAAATAAAAACCAAAGTGAAACCGTGGAAAATGTTACCTACAGGGCGCCCTCGCCAAGTTTTACTAACAAGACTAAGAATAGGTCACACCAGATTAATCCATCAGCACCTGTTCGAAAAAACGGAATCACCTAAATGTGATCTGTGCAGATGTGACATAAC
>CAJUYH010010480.1:0-12200 GCA_910591685.1 Galerucella tenella
CCATTATCTATAATAATGAATTTTCTGCTAAATATTTCAAACGTCTACCTGTTGTCGTTATTAATATCAAGCAGAATAATTATTTAAAAATAAAATTAACATTTAAGAAAAAACTTTTTCACGGGGAATCGAACCCGGGTCTACCTACATAATTGTATAAAATCTGAGGTCATCCCCTTAAATACCCATTTTATTCTGTTTTAAGTATTTGTAGTTAATTTGTACGGATTATTTCATATATTTTGGCATTTTCGCAACTCGTGCGCAAAAGTATAACTTCACGCACTTGTATCATAAATAACTATTGTGCCAATCAACTTAATGATAAGATTTTTATTTTTATTTATAATTAATACTACTGTATATTTTTGTTAAATTAAGTTTCATCCAGAGTAAAATAAATTCTTATATTGATATGTGTATTTATTTATTGATTCAAAAAATGTTTGCATAAAAGGAACTAAAGTTCCTACCGTGTGTCCCGCGACACGTTCTACCTTTTTTTTGATCTGCTAAATTTAATATCAAATGCATTCCATCGAAAATGTCAAAAACCATTTTCGACTAACTTCACCTTAATATACTGATGTCAAAATCCGAGAAAACTCAAAAAGGCATAGTGTGGACCAAAGTTGACATTTTATATAAATCTGACAACCGACGTTAAATATTTCAAGCAATTTCTTTCAAAGAGGAGGGTATGTTTAGCCTTGCCTATCAAATTATAAGGAATAACTTCAATGTAAAGCCTCCTACCATGCAAGCAAGCGTGCAAAATCGTATTTGTTTCACCGCAAATCCAGAGGATTATTCTATCTCCCTAGATGCATTATTTAGTAGCCGATTCCGTGAACTTAGGACATTCCATTAAAATTGTTTGTATTGTAAAAAGTTGTGATAAACAAATGTACCGTAATGGTGGAAATATTATTTCAGCTTTTAAATAATGTTGGTCGGGGATTACTCTTGCTAATGAAGTAAATCTGTTTTTCCTACGGTCACATAGGAAAGTAACGTATATCGCACTGTACAGTCCCATGGAGCTGTGAGCCTACACTCACCCTCCTTACTCTACAGATACAGATACAGAAGCGTCTATCCAAATGGGACTGAAGCGGAAGATGGCTGTTCAACTAAACGCACACAAAAAGCAATTAACATTGGGCGTAGCGACCTGGCTGTTGCGAATATTTCGTTCCATGTGCGTGAGCTTTCATAGTACTTGGTCGTGATACAATGAGGCCCGAATATTGTTATTTTATATCTCGGTTCGGCAACGGTGCGATTATGTATATCCCGGCATTAATCGGATATTAGTTGGAAATATTATCCTCCAGCAGTTATTTTGACGCTGTATATTGAACACAAATCAAATCTATTTGGAGCAAATATATGTATATCAATAATAGGTATATAAACTATTTGGGAATGACTGATCTGAGGAAATTGTTTACTTTCAACCAACATTCCAAACATTAAATTATGTAACGTAAATCCTCTCTGCGTTAGTACTAAGATAATTCGATGCAATTCGCTCGATCCTCCAATAGGAATACAAGTAAGTTTTACAATGAGAAGCACAATTTCCGGCTTTGGACAATGTTACAAAGCACGTTCAGTTGGTTGTTTATTTTGTAATTAATACATCTACTCGTTGACAATGATCGATTGGCAGTGGCAGTGTATTATAGTAGCCCTACAGATCCAACTGAATTGAGTTGAGAGTAATCATATCTGTTCACACATACAGGGATGGGATCAAATATGGATTGGAGTATATATTCTCATAATAGGAAGGTTTAGAGATAATAGATTAATGAAATAATCTTTTTTTCTAGTATTTGTATCAAACTTAATTATAATTTTAAAACGTGAACGAGCAAAATATATTAAGCGTTCAATACCACGAAAGAATCACCCAAACAAAATACTCACACCGTCTATGTTCACTTTAAGATTAAGATAGGTAACCATAATATATAAATTTCTGCGAAACGAGCCCTTCAGGAGACCACTGAATAAGTAAGTTGTTTTCTACACTTGACAAAGGTTATTTGAAAATAATATTACGTATATTTATCTGTTTGTGAGTGTAGATATTGCTTCGGGAGCTGGAACTTTTTTATTGAAAATTTCCTCCTCTTTAAGAATCCGTTTTCAAAATATAATAGTTTTTGAGATATTAACCAAAAACTAAATGCTATCTTTTTTTAATCTTAATTTGTTAATAATCCAAGCAGTGATGTAAAAAATTTTCATGATATCGAAAAATAATTAGAAAATGCTAGGATCGACTTTTGTCTGTTTGCAAATTGTTATGAAAGTTGTTGATTGCTCGATAATAAAAGTTTGGTTGTGTGGTAATTTTCTCGTTATTAGTTATAAACAATAACTGAACAAATATTGAACAAATTGAATAACTAGAGAAATAGGTACTACTTAAAGCAAATTTATTTCCACCAAAACTGATAGGTAAGGGATTTTTTGGCATCTGATTACGAGTCCAGCCTCGGAGAAATAAAAAAAACAACTGTTTGCATTTTAAATTTTGACAGACTCTAAATTTTACAATTTTAATTTCACATCACATTTAATTTTTGCAACATGAAATGCCTGAGAACATGCAAATATTTCAGCCAATTGATGTTTTTCGTTAATTTCGCAGATAGTTAGAAGCTGCCAAGTAACAAAATTAGAAACGGTGCATCAAATTTCAAATGAGCAGCATAAAGTATGTACAGAGTACTTTTTTTGACATTAATTTGTCATTTTTCAGCTAGGTACTAGTTGACAGTTTAGCATTTCATTTTTTGCCTGTAGCTTATTTTGGGTAATGGTATCCAGATATTGTTACGGTATAAGAGGTCCAGCTTACTTTTTATTAAAAGACTATTTATCACAGCGAAAACAAATAGTAAGTATACATGGAGTTTCAAGTCGTTCCAGGACAGTAACCTGTGGTGTTCCACAGGGAGGGAACAGTACTGGGACCTCTATTATTCACGATTCATACAAATAGTTTATTGCATTCCCAAGCATCAGGAAAAATAGTCAGTTTTGCAGATGATATGGCCATAATATATAAGGGTGAAAGCTGGAAAGACCTCAAAGTATTAGCAGAACAAGATCTAAGACAAATATGTAACTGGTTTCAATATAACAAATTGACTTTAAACAGCCAAAAAACAAATTACTTACCGTTCACATCCTACTCCAATCACCTTCCTGATCTGGGACCATTAACAATTGATGACCAAACAC
Source organism: Galerucella tenella (assembly GCA_910591685.1). Taxonomy (NCBI): domain Eukaryota; kingdom Metazoa; phylum Arthropoda; class Insecta; order Coleoptera; family Chrysomelidae; genus Galerucella; species Galerucella tenella. The sequence continues at coordinate 3,262 of CAJUYH010010480.1, forward strand.
AAATTTTTGAAAAAGATCGAATCAAATACTTAGGAATCGTAATAGATAGACATTTAAGGTGGGACTTACAAGTTAACAACGTCAAGAATAAATTAAGAGGTCTGCTGACTAAATTCAGATACCTAGTTGATTTTTAAACATTGAAAAACCTTAAAATTTTGTATTTCTCGTTGGTGCAATGTCAGTTGCAGTATGGTATCCTAAGTTGGGGAGGTGTAACAGAAAGTAATTTGCAGGGTCTTAATGTCTTACAGAAGTGGATACTGAGAGTCATATATTAAAAAAATAGGTTTCTCTAGCGACAAACTTTTCTCACAAAATAAAATATTTGATGCTAGACAAATTTTCTGCGAAAAGATATTCACAAATATACATAAAAATAAAATAAAAGTGCAACCAGTCCAACATTGTCACAACACGAGAGCAAAAGAAAACTCAATCAATATACCTATATGTGAGAAAACAATCGGTCAACGCTCAGTGGAATTTCTGTCAGCAAAAATTTATAATATTTTACCTCTCAACTTGAGAAACATAAATAATCCTGGAACATTTAAACGATCTGTGAAGGAATGGATGTACAATACTGACAGAAGAAGATTCAATGATCTAGTCAACCTAAAATTTTGTATTTGATGTTATGAATCTAATTAATATTGCCAATATTTCCCGATTATGTCAATTTGCCCTAATGTGACCACTTCACTGATTTCTTTATTATTATTACCTTTCCCAATAACCATATATAGTTTTAATTATAAGTAGGTATGTGTTTGTTTACCGTTTCAGTAAAATAGTTATATTTGGAGTTTTATATTCTATGATATTTTATAAATGTATTTTTAATAATGTGAAAATATCACGTATAATAAGCGTCTTTGGCGCTTCAGTGATTTTATGTTTATTCATGTATTCTTAACAATTTCTTTTAAAATTATTTATTATATTGTATTATATTCCTTGAATAACCATTATTATTATTATTATTATTTAACGACTCATTTAAAAGCTATTAAAGATGCATTAGTTTCAGCAGCTTCTAATAACTCTTACAATAAATAATGATTTTCAAGTTGTCAATAGGCAAGTTTTCAAATACAACAAATTTTGTTTCTGAAAAGTATACGCGACAAAACAATTTTTTTTTACCGCGAATAGCAGCAAGAACAATTGCTCTCGGTTTCTAGTTATAATTCTGCACACTCTCTAATTACTGTAATGAGTTTCTCACAACTAGGGACAAATGCCAGCGGTGACATTCTACCCGGCTGTCGAGTTTTTACGTTTTTTATACTTTTTCTTTTGTTCTTTCGGTAGTTCAGCGTCGTACTTTGAGGAATTGATAACTCTTTGGATAGAAATAATAATGTAATAAATTTTCCAATAACTGCAGTAAAAATTTCACGAGTCTAAATGAATAAATGATTAAGTGAAGACAATTGTTAATATCTTAGGATTCTATATAGGACTGAGTATAAGTGTTTTATTTTTTAGTTATCAATACAGAATATTAAAAAACAGATCACTGATAATACAGAACAACAAAAAAAAGCCTTGACATAACCAAACAAAATATAGAAAAGAGAACAGTGAAAACTGAACAGAAAAAAGCAGGGAATGTTAAACCATAAAAGTTTCAGGTAATGAAACACGCGGAATATGAAAATATTTACATGAACGCCGAACATAAAAGAATAGAGCATGATAAGAAATACAAGACAAAAAAGACTAAAAACGGAAAAAACCATCAAAAGAAAAGAAAAACGAACAAAGCATGGAAAAGAGAAAACAACAGAAAGTAAAACAGAGTGTGAAAATATTAATTAAAAAATTCTTAACAGAAAAGAGTGAAGTTACAGAGCCAGCAAGAAAAAATATCCATGACATAACAAAAAGAAGACACGAGCATGGATCATGAAAAAACAAGACATAACAATCAGACAATGAGTAACAGAACATGAAGGAACAGTGCATTAACAAACAGGACCTCAAAAAATATTAAGAAGAATAAAGGAAACACAATCGTGATTAGAATAGCGAAATAAAATACCATAGAAAGAAGGAACCTTGCAAAACAAAGCAATTTACAAAAATATTTAATGGAATAACTCTAGATACTCCTGAAGTACGCCTACTGAGGTCATTAGTTTTTATTATATTTTATTTCCATTGCTCTAGACACGTTTACTATTATTATATATAACAAAGCAAATAGTATATTACATAACAAGAGTTGTGAGTTGCTTATTACATGCGACTAGAAAAGTTGCGCACGAGCCGCATAGCGGCGAGTGTGGTAATTCTATAAGCATGTAATAAGCTTACAACTCTAGTTGTGTATCATACTTTTTCTACGAACAACTTCATTAATAAAAATAAAACGCATGAATAACATGTACATTTACACTAACAGCTAGTGACACCGAGTCTTATTGATTATTAAACGTCAAATCAACCTCTACTAACTCGTTTCCATGGTTACTCGAAACCATTGACTGACTAGGCTTGGGTGATAAATTGTTGTTTTTCTAGAACTGAAGCGTAATTTTTTTATTACGTGCTAGTCATTACGAGTCAGTATCCGTAATGATATATTTACTTAGTAACCAAATAGTAGGTAATATGGAATTTACTAGTGTGAGAGTAGAAAAACCAAATTATCATAATTAAGATTTGCAGTATAACAACGTTTGACGTGACATGTGACGTTTGGCATGACAGACGTCAAGCGACAGGTAGATGACAAGTGACAGACAGCTCAGATGTTAATATTAGTTATTATAGGGTCTTTTGACTTTATGACATACCCCGGTCATGCATAAAAAACTAATGGTGTATATATTAACGCATGCACAATAGTACCATCCAACCACTCCTCAGACATGTGCTCTCCGCTAGCCGTCCGGTTGCCGCACGGTTGGTGTGAACCATTTTCGCTATTTTTAACTTTTTTGACGATTTTCCTATTGAGATTCCTATAGCATAGCACCATAGCACCTTCACTCACTACTCTAGATAATATTGATTCCAAATATTTATTATTTTTGAACATTTTCGGTATTTGTTTTTATCAATAGGAATGCTTTTTAAAGCGAAGAACAGTGTATTTTTCAAATTCATACGTAAGTGACTTGTTTTTTTTATTATACAAAAATATCTCCCTCAAACTCTGTAGATAAAATATTACTAAGAAAGAAATGAGGAAATCGCTGGTTCGCCTCTCTGAACCTGAACGAATTCTTGATGGAAACAAAAGGTCATATTCTATTTGACGTTCTCAGCAGTTCATGGCGATATTGCGCTCCTGGCGGACGATTTACTTTTCCACGGCATTCGTTCCAATCGAACGGCCTTAATCCCTAGCTAGACACTACGTATTTCTTGCGTGAAATTCTTGACGAGGATGTGTTTTCACTTCCAAGATTTTTCGATTTTTTATATTATATCGATCTGGGGAAATCCTTGGTCAGTAAACAGGGTGCTTTATAATTTGGAGACGGAAAATTTTCATGAACATGTGTGATAAGCTTTGTTATTTATGGGATACAGGGTGTTGACTTTTCTATCTGACCATAAATTTTCCTTAGTGACTGATATCCAGAACTATTAAGTGACCGAACCCTTTGCGGCAGGTAAAGTCCATTTTCCACGGTGCGAGTTGACGCTGCAACTCGAAAAAGTTGCATGCAACTTGGCGTTTTTTTTCGTTGGGCGCGTCGGTCGCATGAATTAGAATTTCGAGCGAGAAGTCGCTGCGACTTGGTAACTTTTCTGGTGGATTTTGTCGCACCAACCCAAAATGTCTATAAGCTGCACCGCTCTAACATTGCTGTCACTGTCATTCAAGTTGGCAACACGTTACGTTTTCCCTATGCCTGGATGAGTCGCAGCAACAAACTATCGATTATGCTGATTGTACTTTTTCTTGCAGCGATTTGTTTCAGCAACAAGTTGCTGATGCGATTTGACGCAACGTGGAAAATTTATTTATAAACAAATTATTGTTGGAACTCCTTTGTCTTTATAATGCTTCAGGGTGTACATTCAAAACCTGGAAATGCTGGAAGGGAAGGAATATGAACAACGTTGTTAAATTCACAAGTTGTATAATGAATATAAAACTAATATCACAGTGAATGAATGTTGTTTTATGTTGTTTACGTTGTTTTACGTTGGTTTCACTTTCCTTATTTTCTTCGGACAGGTCCTAGGTGTCTGATGTTAATCTACCTTATAGAAACTACTTCGTCCGGAATGTCACGTACAAATTGGCAGTAAAGTGCATTCACATTGAATGCACTTAAAAAAAAAAGTTTGAGGTAAACCTCTCACAAGAAATTAAAAGTGTTGACCTTATCGTTTCATGGTTCACACTAGGAGGAAAAAATATAAAAGCAAAAAACAGAAATGAAAAGCATATACTTACGTAAATGCAACTTACCATTCACATTGAATGCACTTTGGGAAAAAAAAGTTTTTGAGGTAAACCTCTCACAATAAGTAAAATTTAACCTTATCGGTTGATGGTTCACAGGAGAAAAGAAAGCTTATTCTCACTACTCGCTATTAAATTGAACCATGCGATGAGCAATCGACATACGTTGCATATCCCTTTCCTGTTCACATGCTCCGCTTCGAGAAAGAATTTACATATTAGTAGTGTGTTCTTAATTTATCTCTCTATAGGAGAGAAGAATTGAAATATTTGACCAATATCAGTGTATACTGATCCTCACCAACGGAGATTATCCGTCGCACATTAAATGTAAAAATTTGCCTTTCAGCGGTGATCGGTGCTACAGGTTCTCGACGAGTATCACCAGTTTGGTAAGAAAAAAGGACTGGCTACTCGCCGTCCGGTAGATATTTAAATATTCCAAAGATAGTGGCCAAATATAACGTTACATGTAACAAATAATAAGTTGATTTGTTCCATATTTGCTGTTTACTTTGTCATAATAAAATGCAATGAATTATAGGTAAATCAGTTTTTTATATTCTGAATTCTGTGCAGTTGGCGATAAAATTTTGTATGCACCACGTCAGTAAAGTTATTGGTGTTATTCACCCCACTCGCTTCTCTAGCTCGTCTCATAATTCCAGACTCGTCCGATAAAGAATCACTTTACTGCCTTGATACATAAATAACTATTAAAAACTTTTAATTCGTGTAAATTTTCTTCAATTTATTCGAAACGTTGAAAACTTCGATCTACTTAGCAAATAAAACAAGCGCAATTTAAATATCAAGACAAATAGTAATTTTGCTTCTTCTTATTTTGAATTCGTCTTCATCGTCAGTTTTCAGTTCTTTGATTATAGTACGTTATGTATATATTAGTTTAGTCGTTTTATGCACATTCAGCTTGTACTACAGTCACAGAAGCTTGTTACATTAATTAGTTTAGTTTTGCCAACCCGACAAGAAGATGTTCGTATCAAACTTATGTAATTAGAAGGTATGCTGCCAACGTGTGTCTATAGTACCTATGTAATGGAGCATGAGCTAGTTACATACAAGTTCAATTTAGTAATTCCATGTGAATTTGGATTAGACGAATTAGTTTGTGCAGTTTGTATTATTAATTTTCGGGAATGAAAATATCGTACAAAAATACATTTTGTGTGAAGCAGAGAATTAAAAAACACAAAAGATTCATGTAATGGAACACGGAATATCAAAATATACACATGAACGCCGAACATGAAAGAGTAGAGCATGATAAGAAATACAAAACAAAGAAGACTAGAAACGGATAAACCATCAAAACAGAACAAAAAAGAACAGAGCATGGAAAAAAAACAGAAAGTATAAAATATAAAAATTCTAACAGAAAAAAGTGAAGCTACAGAACCAGCAAAAAAGAGATCCATTGCACAACAAAAAGAAAACACGTGCATGAAGCATGGAAAAACGAGAAAGAACAGAAAATATCTGAGAATGAAAAGCAAGAAAATGGAAAGCATAACATAGAGCAAAAACACAGAACAGAAGAAACCATAGTGTATACAAATAGGACCTCAAAAGATATGAATTCAATTCAGTAATTCCATGTGAATTTGGATTATACGAAATAGTTTGTGCAGTTTGTATTATTAGTTTTTGGGAATGAAAATATCGTACAATAGTATATTATACTCTAAGGTGGTGAAGACTATTATTATTGACCGATCACCAAGATTAATAGACTAATAGCCAAATTAAAGACAAACATTAAAAATAATTCACAAACGTACCACGAGAAGCGTTTTTTCTGTTGTCTGATTGACAAGTACTCTGTCAGTTTTCGATATATCATGAACGTACTCGTTATGTCATCAGTCATTTTTGGTTGAGCGCGAATTTCAAACTAATGGCATTTTTATTCAAATAACTTCATCTTGATGTAATTGCAAGCAGTAAATATTGAACTACTTTCCCTAAATTCTTAAAATATTTGAATTTGTCCATTATTAACCGACGATTATTAACCGACGAAAGTTATCCGTTCTCGAAATGTTTCCAAAAACGATATTTATCTCAAAAGGGGGTCATGTACCTAGCAATAATCCCTCTGCTAGATGAAAAAACTGCTTTTTGTTGTTTGTTTGCCGAAAGTAATTGCTGAGTTTGGTAAAATCAACCCCAACGACGAATGATTCTCCACCATCACAATGCAACTTCACACAGTACGAAAAATAATTGAGTTTTTAAAGCGAGCAAACATTGAATGGCTGGACAATCCAGTCCCAACCAGTTTTTTACCTTTTCAAGAATTAAAAATGAGCTGCGTGGTCAAAGGTTTCAGTCCCCAGAAAAGGAAGTCAACGATTTCAAAAGTGGAATAACTGCTTCCAGAATTGGTTCAAAAGGATGCAAAAATGCATTTCTTTTTGTGGAGAATACTTTGAAAAACAGCGTTTAGAAGCTATCTACTTTTTATGCAAGATATAAAAAAAACCTAACAAATAAAAATTGTGCAAGTCGAGAATGTAAGTAAGCTGAAGACGGCTCTGCTTCATGATCTTCAAATCGGATTGTAGTAATAGTAAAGTACATCGCAAAGAGAAATCACTTTTTTATTGAAATGAAGAGCTGAGAGTGTCCCATACAGATAAGCCATTTAGAATATGATTAAAACGAAATCAAGGATCTCTTAACACATTAATTTTTTTTTCAACCAATTTATTAAATTTTTAATTAACATTTAGCTACTGTATGAAATATAAAATTCAACATAAGCTTTTTAGACATCAAACGATTGTTTGTTTTCATTTTCTTCGTTTTTGTTTGTATAGTATTTCCTCATAAAAACGACTTTTTAAATATTGCTTTAGCTCCCCCCACTTTGGTATTAAAAATTTAAAGATAATTTGCAGTTGGCAAACAGCTTTGTTACGAATACGACAACGTTCTGCAGACATTTGACACAAAAAAACATAAATCCACATGAATGTGTTGTAGATAAAGAAAAGGAGAGCCGAAATTAACCACCTAATTACTGCATTTTGTATTAGCACCAATTAGGTATTCTAGCTATTTATGCAGCTCTCTATGTCGTTGATATAATTTACATCCACATCCACATCCGCCAGTGGCGCCGAGACTTTTGTTGCTGTATTTTATTTCAACTAGCTATCTTTATTTGCTGATGAACGACCAATACATTTTATAAAATGTAATACCAAAGATTACAGAATAAAAATTAAATGCAAGTGAGGACGTAGCGACGTACTGTACCATGGTGCCAACCTCCAAGTCAACAGACAGTCACCAGTGGCATTGGTGCTTTACGCGATAAATTAGAGCAAGTGAAATATCTTATATTTTTATTCTGTATAATCTTTGGTAATACGGATAATATTTCTGTAGTGGATTTTCAAAATAAATCGTTATTATTTGGATAAAATTGACCGTCCCATGCATTAGCCCTTCAACTAAAAGGTGTAAGCGTTTATAGTATAAAAAAAACGAGTGACATACCTGTTGCCCGTGAGTGTATTCGACCCCTGCAACAAGACAGGTCGCTGCCGAACTTAATCTCTCTAATCCGTGTGTCGTGAAATCGTCCTCATCCAGTACGAGAGAATCGTTCTCATCTTCCTCTTCCCCCTCATCGCTTTCTTCTTCGATGCTGTTCGAAAGATCCTCGTTGTTAGATGCGGGGTTAGATAAAGGTGGAGCTGAAATGAATAGAGAACATTATTTGATGCTCTGAAGGTTTTTCCTCTCTAACGACAAATACGGGAAGGTTCAGGAGAATTTGTTTCTCAGAAGTCATTATAGAAATCTAACGTACTTAACACAAAAATCATTAGAATGGACAGTTTTTTTTCTTTTTTTATATTGAAGGAATGTTTTCTACCAATGATACTAAAGAAATCTGCCAAAAATCATGAAAATTTTAAAGAACAAACTTCAATTTGTAGTGTATTCAAAATTCTTTTTGTTAAATATTTTAGGAAATTCAACCACTATCTTTTTCATATATTTAATGCAACGTTCAAATACCGTTATCAAGAAGTTCTTTAGATTCTGGTTCATTTCTGGCACGTAAAATTCGGCAACTAGAAGATAAATAGTATATTATACACCACTATTCAGGAGAAAAGCAACAAGGACGAAATGGAACAGGATTTTTAGTAGCTCAAAGCCTTAGAGATAAAATAATAGAATCTAAAGCAATTAATGGAAGACTCTCACTTATAAGAATTAAACATAAACAAGCTAACATAATTATTATCAACACATACGCACCCACGGAAAAAGAAGAAGAAAACAAAAAAACCCAATTCTACGAACTGTTAGAAGAGACTGCTCTTGAAGTACCAGCAAATGATATACTGATGCTAATTGGAGACTTAAACGCAAAGATCGGAAAGGAGGAATATATAAAGGAAGTAGCTGGAAAAGAAACTATTCATGAATACACTAATAACAACGGAGGTAGACTCTGTGG
>CAJUYH010010481.1:0-12199 GCA_910591685.1 Galerucella tenella
TTAAAGCGTCTGACAAAAGTTCTGGCCCATGAAAAGTGTCTGACGCTTATGGTATAACTTTATAATAATACTCTCCAAAATATATATAAAAATCAGCCATGAAAATTTAAGTTAAATAACTATTAATTTTAGTTAGCTTTCACACCTGGTACCTGCCCAGGTGTCACTCGGCAAGCTCCACAATTGCGCAGGTATTCTGAGCACCTAAGACACTACTGAGAACATGAGGTTTCATTTATGTGAAAATAAGTTGTGTCTTATCGCTCTGGGATCTTACTCTATTACAATTAATTTATATTCACAGATTTATATTCAAATACAGTCCTTATTTGATAATTTATATAATACACTAAACACACACTAGCTATAATTTATATGAGAGTCACTTAATAAACACTTTATCGAGGCGCGATTGCTTTCCTTCAGTATCAACACTAACTGACTAACTAACTCCGCTGCGATGCTCGTCGCCTATTTATACTCGCACGTCTTGTAGTTCTCTAGAAAACTCTCGAAGTTCTGGTGAATGCGCTGGGTTTTTCTAGATGTTACGTATTCCAGATCATTCTCGAAAATAAGGCGGAGGAGCCATAGTCGTATCATATGGGAATTTTACTGGGGGCACTAATTGAGCACATTAATGCAGCAGCTCGCGTAACACTAGTCAAGAGCACCTGATGGAATCTGACGTAATAGGAAGCTCTGCCAACCGTATAGATATATAAAATTCGGGTCTGGAGCCAGTTGATAAAGCATCAAACACATCACTTGAAATTTCAAAACCACAAGGACAATCGCAAAGATAATAAAATTTATCACTTGACTTCCTGGATAAATCAGATTAAACTAAGACGCTTTCTGCGACTTGTGAACGTCAAATTTCTACCCCACCTGATCCAGAAAACCAAAAATCCAACGAATAATTGCTAAGACGTCCAAAACCTCCAACAAAATCTGAGACAAAGAATAATGCTGGAGATAAAACTCACATTTTGAAATCTATAATAGATCCCCTGATAACATTTATATAAAAATTGGAGGATCCAAAAAGAGGTCCAGGACTGAATTAAGAATGTTCTCAAAAGAGATACTTCTAATAAACTAGGTTCTATTCAGTTGCCGAACGAAAAGTATTCAAACACTGAGACAGAGGCTCTAAAGCACCTCCTCAGTGTGCACTTTCCAGGGTCGGTAGAGATAGAGTCAAGCCATGAAAACGGACCGGTTGCGAAAACAAAGGCGACCAAGGATTACTGGGAAATCACGAAAGAGAAAGATCTTCAAAACCCATCCTGTTAGATGGGTGGTGAGCTCATTCGAACCCTACAAAACTCCCAGACCAGATGGCATATTTCCCAGTCGTGCGCTAGGGTATATACCAATTGCATGAAGAGAGTGAAAGGTGGTGTTTATTCCCAAACCAGGAGAAGAAACGAACACTTAGGCAAAATCCTTCCGACCGATCAGTCTGACATCATTCATGGTGTAAACCATGGAAAAAGTTATACAAAGGTATATTGAAGAAAGAGTGCTTAGGAGCATCTCTTTGCATAGACTATGATGGACTTATCAAGCAGGGAAATCAGGAGAAGCTGCCCTACATAATTTGGTCTCAGGTTTCGAATGGAGTCTGAATTATGAGGAGATAACCCTTGCAGCATCTCTAGACATTGAAGATGCCATCGGCAACACATCGATGTATTCAATAAATAGATCCCTCAATAATAGAGGCGTCAACGGATAACATGCAAATGGGTAGGATTCATGCTCGAGCATAGGAGATTGATAGCACATATGCATGATATAACTCGCACCGTTAGGACAGCTAAAGGATGTTCTTAAGGTGAAGTACTTTCACCACTTTCACGGAACGTAATTGTAGATGACTTGATCCGCAGGTTGCACGATCAAGGCATATGTACGCAGGGCTTTGCGACATAGTGATTGTCACCAATGGCAAATTCCCAGAGGTAATCATAAATGTCATGTAAAAAGCACATAAAAAAAACTACTTGCTCTCAAGAATAAAAGAGTTTTTCCACAGAGTGGAGTAATGCTGTTGTTCGGAGAAGAACTGGAAATATCCAAGAAACTTTAATGTCTGGAAGTGACCCTTGCATCCAAACTGAATAGAAAGACATATCTGGAAACTATCACTACCAGGGCAACTAGGCTTTTCTGGCAATAGAGTAATGGGGACCACGACCTGAGGTGGTTTACTGGCTTCACAAAACTGTGATTAGACCAACGTTCACCTATGAAACAATAGTCTGGTGAAGAAGGAAGTGGAGTGAAGTGTCTGTAGTAGTGAATAACTGAAATCCAAAGACATGCACTCCTTGGTATTACTGGGGCAATGAACAGCACAGGGAAGGAATGAATGGAAACCCTTGTTGGACTTTTTCCTCTGTAATTTTCTGCAAAGACAAAGGCGGTAATGGCAATTCTTAAGCTGGAATCGGCTCATGGTCTTCGAACAATGTTCGAGGAGAATACACTGAAAGAACTGGGACCATACACCAGATAAACACATATTTTACATTAGTCATGATAGCATGACACCGGATAACATATTCACTGAGTGATTGAATATTATCATCCCACCCAGGGAACAGGTGATGCAACCAGGTAACTCTGATCATCTGGTTCACCGATGAATCCAAAACAAACCATGGCACTGGGGCTGGTATGAGTGGACCTAAAGAGAAACTGTCTCTCAGCCTTGATCGATACACAACTGTATTTCAGAAAGTCAAGAAAACATTTTTGTATTCTGTGTAAAATTTTTATTTTAAAATTGCAAAGCGCTTTCGGCGGTTAAGCCATCATCAGTGCCATACTCGTCAGATATGAAACAAGAAACTTAGCCAAATGTCTACAACACATTAACGTCACTATTAAAATTACATTAAATTTAAAATTTTTAATGTATAGAAGACACGAAGTGTCTGGAATGTAAGTCGGTAGATAACATGGGTGATGGTTCAAAGATTCAGTTCAAGTGCCTGGGCTGTTGAGCCCAACCCAAGCGTATGAATGAAAGGAACAGTCGAACCGCCATATTTTATGAACTACACTAAATTATGCGATTTTATAATTAACGTATCTGGGTCTAAGCATGCTGCAAGCATAGCAAAAAGTTACACCAACGACTTCCAGTCTGAAAAATCTACTATAATTTGTCCATCAAAACATCGAACATACATCTGTTGTTAAAAATAATATATCACGAATGAAGAGAAAATTGCGGGACCTATCAAACCCAATGAGCTGAATATTTTTGAAATTGTAGAAAGATTTGTTCGCTTCGTATATGTCTCATGAACATGAACAATAGTCAAGAATTTGAACTGATCTAATATTTGTTGATACCTACGTTTCTCGTTGCTTACTTAAACTTGTCGGAACATCATTATGAAGTCCGCATTTAATATAATTTCATTGATTCTCAGCCTGATCGCAACCGTAAAACTATTACTAGCAATGTCTCTTGTACCGTTGGGCCAGTCATTAAGTGGTCGTCTAGCGAGAGACCGGAAGTTGATTTAGCTGACGCATCAAAACCGACTCGACATTTTTTGGTTAAACTGGTTTTTTTTTAAATATATGGAGGTGTGGAAATGGAAATGGAAATTGATTGATTTGATTCAAGAGGTAGTGACCCCTTGAAAGTCACGTGGTTTAGGTTTCCATACTTGTCTGAAGACTTTGTATAATTCAACTTTGAACTCGTATTCTTTCGAAAACGCGATTCCAACCCAAAAAGTCTTTTCACACCTATAGAATTCAAGTCACCGATAAAAACCTTCGCATTATCTTTAAAAGGAAGTTTCACGATAAACCTACCATCCTTATTACGAATTGTGGTCTTCACAAAATATTTTTCACACCTTTCTTCTTTACGTGATGATTATCTTAACCTGAGGAATTTCCTTCTCAGTCCAAAATGTTTTCAAGTTTTTGTATAACTTTTTATTTATAACGCTTATTACTTGTGTGTAATAATTCGGGTTCACGTTTTAAATTGTCAATGTTAATTGGACCCGATATTATCCATCCAAGAACCGTTTCGATAGGCATTGGCTGATTATTTCCTAATTTTATTTCTCCTTCCAGCAGAAATTCATAAAAAAGTGAGACACCTAGTAATATATCAATCGGTTCCAAGACGTTGAATTCATTATTTGCTGAATTTTTGCTGAATTTGGTGAATAATTGACTTTTGCAAATTTATTAAATCTCTATCAAATGAGACGAGAGGTAACGGGTTGGTAATATAGTTTGACATTATTAACAACTGTGAATCAATTCTGAATTAACTGGTACGTGATTTTAATGTTGTCAAAACCCTATGTCTTATTTTGATTAAAATGTGATTCATTCCTGCAATAGGCATTCCAAATTGTTGTCTTTCTAAATGTAATCGATTGTATAATTTTTCCGTGATCCAGATTGTTTGACTCCCGGTGTCCAATAGTGCGGTTGTTTCGATCGAATTGTCATATCCGTCGTTTGAAGGAACCGTAGCCGTGGACAATAAAATCTGCGATACCCCAATTCTAGGCTAGTACTCACGATTTGACACGCATTAGATGCTTTAGATTCGTGAAACACTTTATCTTGATCCACTGCGTGAGAGCGTGAGAGCCTGTGCCGGCGCGCTATTTGTTTCCGACTGACTCACCTCATCATTTAACCTTGTATTGTTTTCAGACATATTTTGGTTCAACATTACTCTGTTTTGACCCAAAATGTCTTCGCGTTTGTAAGTGAATTCATTTTGCGCATGAATAATATATTGTTCATTATGTAATGCTGTGTTGTGACTCGCACCACACCTTTTGCACCCCTAGACTTACATTGTGCATTTATGTGGCCTAAGCGAAGACAGTTTGTGCATAACCGTCCATTCTCACTTCTCACTTCATTGTATTTCCCACTGACTGGTAAATTTACAAACGACGGGCAACTATACAAATAGTGATTATCGATGCAAATTTGACATTTGATTCCGCTTGTGACACTATATACATGTTGTAGATTTCGATTGACGCCGTTTTTTCTTTGCCGCGTGATTGATAATTATCAGACTTTTCATTATCTACCCTGTTTGTATCTCTTTTCTTCAATCTAAGACATCCTTTATTGAAAAACTTAATCAAGTCATTCGATTTTGGTAAATTGTTATTATACTGTATTAATCCCATTCATTTTTTGTCACGTTATCTAATTTCTGCAAAATAATTGAACCTAATAAATTGTTCCAATACTCCGTTTGTTGATTCATTCTATTTGAAATGCTAATGTGATGATCAATATCGTCTAACAATTTTCGTAATGATTGATAGTTTTGTTTTTGAAATGAGTTGGACAATAAACCCTTTGCGTGGTGTATTATAATGTGTCGTTTCCTTTTGAGTTCTTTCTCTAACACATTCATCGCTAGCTCGTAATTATTATCGGTCTTGTTGATGTCTTCTATGGTCCGAAATGCGGCAATCCTTACAACTGCCTGTAAGATTAATATACTTTCGCGTTTTAGATAATTCAATTCTGTCGTGAACCAACAATTTAAAAGTGTCATAAAAGCTTAGCCACGTTTCTATGGTACTGTAAAATTTCGGCGAATCGAGAAAACGTGTTGAATTGGCGGTGGACCCGACACAACTGTTGATTGTGCCATTTGAACGATTATTTATGCCTAGCTTGTGCATTTAGAATACCATGTTCCAATTATCCCGCTTTTCGAATGAATTTTCTCCGATTCCATCGAAAAGTTCCAACTTAGATTGATGTTTTATCAAACTCTCCATAACCGTTTTTTATCACCTAAACTCTTCTACTTATTCCAGCCGTGGCCTTGTGGTTATTGGTATCTTCCAAAAAAATTTCTAAGCGTGTCAATTTCTCCCTAAATATTCCCCTTTTGTGTTTACATCGTGTAACTACCGCATCTGTGTCAGCCATTTTGTTATGTGAATTTTCAACCAATTTATTAACCAAGAAATAAGGAAATAAGAGAGAGAGAGAATATGCCAAAGCTTGACATGTGATAAAACGTGAATTGAACTATATTTTGTAGTAGACACGAGAAACCCTTTCAACGGATAAACTGGCTGAGAAGTCGCTTTAAACGTTAAATGACCCTTTTAACTTAGGTATAACGTGAAATATATCCAATACCTTAGCAAAAAAATAGGAAGTGAGATCATGCTGAAGTTTATCGTGATTAAACGTTGGTTGAACTTACTTCCGTGTTAACCACGAGAAATTATTTCAAAATATAAACTAATATTTTTTCCTAGTGTTGTCTTGTATTTTTACTTTTGGCCAACGGTCGGCAATAGGCGGACCACGAAAGGTCGAACTTCGGACCGCCAAATATTGTAATGTATTGTATACCACTATATGTATACCACTATCAAGGCAAGAATTTATCCGAGTTAACTGTATAAACCCTCCCTTCGTGGAATCTACTCATCATATGGTTTTAAATGAAACTAACTGTTTCTAAATGTCTTTGCAAATGTCCTATAAAACTGTATCGACTGAAGAGCTTTGGGCAAAACATGTGCTAGAAAAATATGAAAATTTCAAAAAACCAACTATCAATTCGGCCACTATGTCACCCTCAATTTTAAGCTCTCAAGAAACTCACCTCAAAAAAAATAAGCTACTTAAATTTGAAAACTACCCAATTTTTCTGGAAAAAAACAAGAGCAAACTTTTGGAGTGATTCATTATGTTGGGTCAAACATTTGTAATTTTTATTAACCTCATCAAAATAAACAGTTACTTAGCTTCAGAACATAATTGAGCTTTACTCACTTAAAGCTGCAGAATTCCTCAGCTAAATGTGCTACTTAACCTCAAATCAGATCGAAAATTGAAAATGATATTTATGAATATGTTCCAGATTCGAATATGTTTATCTGTCTAACTGTCTTCTTAGTATTTAATGTATATAAAAGGAAATTTGGTTATTGATAATATTATTGTTAATGACAATTTAGAATTTTTCTAAATTTTGGATTATGGATTTCCTAGACAAGTCTACATCACAACTCAGTATATGGATTCATTTTATGATTGATCATTTTCCAAAAGGTTTCGTTGGACCAAACATATAACAGTAGAACTTTGGAAGCAAATTGAGAATATATTTGACTTTCCTCAAATACTGTACACTCAACTCTTCTCTGTTGAAATTAGCACTCCTAACACGCTTTGATGCAGACAACATGTGCATTACTTGAAGTGGTCTATTTTTAATGTGCGTGATGTTCTGTCAGCGGTTATATAGGTGCTCTCTCGTCATGACAGACCTTGGAAAATATTGTGTGGTACCACCATGAGATCATGCTTCAATTTCACATCGGGTGATTCCACGGAAGCATTTGTAACAAAACAAGAATTGTGAATAACAATCTGTACGATATACGGATAGGTCCTTCTTTTTCCAGCCAATGTCTCATTGATTAATTTCCATGTTATGCCAGTATATACATATAAGACAATTTGTTTGATAACTAGAGATTACGATATTATTCACTTCGAGTTTTTGTGAATCAAGATTAATTCGAAATTTTGCATACTTTCCATAAATCATAATATATGGTCTATATACATCATATTGGTTCATAGCCGAACGGTATAGAATTTGGATGTCAAGAATCATGAATAGTAGGCGTAATTCTCGGATCCTGAGAACAGTGTTAACTGTTTCAATTTTTTTCTCGTTATAGTGTGACATTTGTATTCAAATAACCTGCAATATAGTTCCAGCCTTATGGCTACCAACTTAAAAATTGCTTCGAATATTCTGGAAAACCATGATAGAAATTGTGTTGAATCATTGAAAAAAATTATGAAACGTGCAGTAGCGTCGTTGGTACTTGAACCGAGAACCCTCACTGAAAAAGGCACGCGCTAACACATTGCAACAATAAGTACAACAATAACGGATGTCAAAATCTGCCATACGGTCACTTATATAACCACACAATTTGCTTATTGTTACTTATTGTTTTCGTAGGTACTTTTGACCAAGATTGTGAGAAAAATATAATACACTACATAGACCTAAAGTAACGCTTCCTGCACTCCTGCCCTTGTAGTGTAATGTATTATTTCTTTTAAACATGTCCACCTTTCCAAGTGGTCCTGAACCAAATTCAATTATACCGTCTCAGGACCGTTTGTTTTGACGGCGCAAGTACTGTGTTGTCTTGTGATAAGGTTTTTTACAGTATCGGTAGAATGCTTTGTACGCGTTATTGTTGTTACTATCATAAGCCAGTGATTTTGACACATTCGCCAGAAATATGGCTTATTTTGCGCTAATAGGAACAACTGACTTTTTGTTTAGATCAGTCGCCTTTTTGATCCTCCATATATTTTTTCAACCCTTTGTAGGATTCAAGAAAAATAAAGTTATAATTCAACTCGATAATGATACAAATATCTGAATACTATTTCCAATACAACGTCACATTCCAAAATCAATTCAATTTCCAAAAACTTCTTCTCAAAACCATAAAAATGTCCTGTCTGCATATCCGTTAATGGGTCCCGCCTAATAAATGGAGTGAAGTTATATTTTTGTTAATGAATTATGGATACAAAACGCTGAAAATATGGATTATAACACCTTTGTTAAAAGCTAATAGGACATATATAATTAGTAAGAAATTTTATCAAATAAATCATGGATGTCACGCATCAATTATAAACTGCGTTTCTCATAACAGCATCGAGAATGCGACAATCTATGAATTCCATAGAGATATATAGAGGCAACAAACCAGTTCGGAATCCATCGGCTTTCAGTAGAGAGATAGAAAGTCGGAAGCTTAGGTTGTCTTTATCTAATAGCCTAAATGCTGTATACACATATGATGGCAGAGAAACCTCTTATCGTCTGTCTCTTTCCCTCTCACTAGAGTTTAGACGGACATTGTAACCAACACAGTGGCTCATGGCTTGTTGCCTCTATTTGTATCACCTCTATGAATTGACCCGAATGAATAGCTCGAGTACGCTTCAGCTTTTCAAGTTTGATTCGACACAACTACAAGACTCCAAGCTATGGTAGTTCACCGCATTGCTCAAAAGGTGTTGCTTTTTGCGAATAATATATCAATCATGGATCATTGCCCCTCTCGATATTAGTCATTTCCACCATTGAAAGGTTTTATTTCGAGAATAATTGGCAAACGAGAAGCATAAACTTCATATTGCGTAGATCTAGACGTATTTCCGATGATAAAATAATAGTTCAAAATTTTGCAGATTTTTTTTTGTATCATATTCAAGAAACTTGAGATAAATTTCTCTTAAATACCAATTTACCTGTAAATCAACTCGTATTTCACACAAATCTCCGGAAAACCCCAACGGACAGAGACATATTGCAGTATTGTCACTTGTAAGACATTTTCCTCCGTGTTGGCAGGGTACATGGCTACAGCGATCTGCGGTACATTCCTCTGAAAAAAAAAATACACTGCAGTTATCCGAACATATGAACAATAAATGGAATTCAAAATTTTGCACGAACACTTATCAGAAATAGTCAACAACGTTGCAACGTTCCAAATTACCTAGAGAAAAAAGTTGATTGTTCTAGAGATATGGATGGATGGATTGAATGATACATGTACCATAGTAAATATACTGAGAGAGTATCACCATCACTATAGCAATGTGTTAAAGAGAGGGGTACCGTTTCGGTGGAGGCGCCAGTGTGTAAGAGAGAGATAGCAAAATCTGTGATCTGTATGTCTCTTGTGATCTTCTTGTCAGTTGTCGTCTGACATATGTCTGTCACTGGTCGTCTGCCATCTGCAAATTCAGACCACCCAAACAACTTCTGATGTAGTGACGTCATCCTCATATATTTATTTTTTCATTCGTTTGTTTAACGACGGTCTATTTCTGCGACTGACGCTAATCACCAACGCCGGCAGGACTCTACCCCTAACCGGAAATTTTGGCGAGCACTTTTATTCCAACCAGTGCTAGCGTTTTTCAACGAGCCCAACATCCATCGACTCGGGACCAGGGTATGGGCACTCCAAAGATGTGCCAGTAGAACCACCGAGGGGGTGAATAGGATATGAAATTAATTCACTTCTTATAAATTTTTTCAGGATTTTAGTTCTAATAAGGGAAATGGAAATAAGTGAACGTTGAAAATATCATCACCAGATATGATTCGTCATAGTTGTAATTGTAATAGTAAATATTCTGGCCACTTCGCAATTTGTAGTAAGAATAAAACATTTTTCAAATTTCCATCTGATAATAATCAAAGTGAACAGTGGTACAGAATTTTAACTCCCTTCCCAAGGATAACAAGGATCAAAGGTTGTGTGAAGATAATTTTTTTTCACTCCTATACTATAAGTTGTTAGTTAAATGTCAATCTTCAATTTCATAATTATACTCATTATAACACTAAATTTCATTATAAAACTGAAAAATCAACCAATAGAAATCTAGATTTCCAAATACCCAAGTAGGCAGACCCAATATTTTCTGTAGAATGTTTGACAGTGTTTTATGACAGTTTAAATCTTTTGCGTCAGTTTTCGAAAGGTAAATACATATTTAAACATCAATTTTTATTTAAAATAATTTATCACTAATTTTGTATAACAGTAACATACCTATACACTTTATGCCATTACTTTAACAATGTTGTCCCGTAGCACAATGAGGAAAGGCGCCGCATAAGGTTGTTTTCGATCTGTACGTGCCGGGTACGAGTCCAGTACATTTTTTATATTTTTTTAAATGAAATTTCTTCGTAGGAAAAAATATGTAAAAAAATGTGTATGGAACTTTCATGTAATGGTTATCAATACACTCGCATTAACCATACGAAACTCACCTTTGGCTTGTTTCGTATCCCGGTTAATGCTTGATAACCATCATTACATGATCGTTGCATAATATACTATCATAATAATGCATTTACAGGCTACACGTTCATTATGCAGAATACTTATTAAATTTGTTTCAGCTTTGCAATCCTTACATCATAACCACCAAGAAAAGTTGAACATAATAATGAAGCTTTTTTTTTCCCGAATAAACTTAAACATCCACCCAACAAACTATGTTTGGAATCTAGAATTTTGAGTGAAATGAATGTGATTAATCTTCCAAGAAGGATAAATTGTATTATATTAATGCAGATCTGAGTGATTTCACAATGGTCATTCAAAATTAGATCCAGAAGTTACGTAGTTTTAAAAACGTAGTACTGTTAACTGCAAGAAACAGAAAGTTTCGTGGTCAATAACATATTCCATTCATAAAAAGGGGCCACAAGATAATGTTTTAAAACGTTTCATCCACAGGAAGCTGCATTCTCGACATCCGCTTGAACATATTTTTATAGATTTTCGTTTATTCAGCTTCGACAATTTTATGAAATAACTAATTTATTTTATTTCCACAGCTTTGTTTGTCTTTGCTGCTATAGTCACAAAATATGCTTTACAGTATAGGTACCTTATGTTTGCAGTCAATATTAATAACAGTACGTTGGTTTGAAGTTTTTTTTCTTAATATTTCATGATATACAGATAATAATACTAATAAACAGTTGTAGATAAAATTTTATACGTAATACGTTACTTCTACGATAAGTGCCATTTAAAACTGAAATGGATGGAGCAATTTTCATTCATTTTGTTACAGTCCAGGGGGTATAGTTTTGAAATATTTCACCAGTGAAGTTTCCCATATTTCGATTGATTTAGATCAATCCATGTGTGAAATAAAATTAGAACTCTGAAAAATTGCACCAATTTAATTCAAATACTGTTTAGCTGTCGAAGCGCTTATTTCACTAGCGAAATGTTGATTCATTTGGGATTAGAATCATCAAATTTCGTGTTGTGGTTTTGTCACATACTTTGTAAAGTTTTAACATCTCTCCTTTTGGTTTGACTACCTTTTTGAACCTTTTCAGTCACTCTATATACTAGTAATTAGCGTAGTAATAAGCAGTTATTAGTTAGACGCAAGTGGGTCCGCATCAGTAGACATACACGATGTCCGTCACTGTTCTCGGGGTTTTAATTGGTGTGGAGGGGGTGAAGAACCAACCCGGCGCGTCTCCAGGTGGCGGATAGGAGGGCCTCTGACAATGATCCATGTGAGGAAGAGGTTGTGGGGATTTATGGGG